>JAFVLL020044437.1:0-14323 GCA_021397915.2 Tor tambroides | reverse complement strand
CATGCTGCCGTGGGAAGGCGGAGAGCTGTCGCAAACACCTGCAAGAGGGTCGTCAAGCGCTGTTCGCCGAACCTCTAGAACAGTCCACAGCAACAAAACACCTTACAATAGTTATAACAGGTTATGTATTTGTATATAATACGAACGTGTGCAAGTTATTTCAAAATGTTGAGAATTACTTTACTTCCACTGTCAACATTAATTTTAAAATTATTTAAAAAAAATAATTATAATTAGAAATTAGAAAAGAGGATATCGTGGTTAAATGAGTGAAGTAAAAGTATACGACACAGAAATGAAAACTTATCGTCTGATCTCAGCAAATAATCAAAAGGTTAGTTTGGTTAGCCGTGTATGTCCAGCTAGACAATGTGTAATGCTTTTGTTAAGCCTGTAGGAGGCACAACAGCGCTATTTTACAAGTTTGAGTGGTTCATATCTCATGTTTCGCATTATTTTCTTTTTTAATTTTTGTTACATTAAGAACAAAATGTTTATAGATTATGTTGGCAGTATTTTAGATGGTTAGATGTTGCATTAACTGTGTGTGAGCTTATAAAAAGCCTGTGTATACTTTCCATAATTACTTAAAATGAATTATTGGATGTTTCTCTTTTTTAATAGACAACATAATACATAGGCTACACTATACAGATGAGTTGTTTCCCTCAGTTTGCCAGTGTGTGGATATAGGCCTATACACATCAGTTTTTGCTTTTTAAAACAGGGTTTTATGGTGCATCTGTACAGTATTGTTTTATTTATGTATTACTGTTGTTTTTATGGCATTTTAGCATGTATTTATATAATTTTTAGTTTTATTCTGTGATGTTTTACGTGGTATTATTATTTATATGATCCATTCAAATGAATGATGAATGACAAGACAGTCCAGTGATTTAAATACATTTTGCATCCCTTTTACTTTTTAAAATTTTTTAATTTAGTGTTTTTAACCTTTCCATCTAGGTTAAAAACAAACCACTCTCACTTCCCACAGCACACAACCTCTTTTATAACACAAGGAATTAATTTATCAACAAAACAAACAAAAAACACTTAATAGAGAGCAACATAGCACACTTTGGGAGGGAGCAAGGCCAAAATAAGTAACACAACAACTCTAACTGAAATTACAGGCTAACCTGGAACTCCAGCAATGAACTAATTACACATGCTTCTCTAACTAACTAACACAGGAGAAAACAGGTTACAGACAACGTATCCACTTCCCTAGTGCACCAATGGTTGAGATAATAGGAAAAGAAATGTACCAACAGAATTCACACTAAGAGAGAATGGTGCTTGCAACAACATCATCTATGGAAGACTTTACAGAAAGTCTTAGCATATGTCTATGGAGATGTACACACTGCAGCTAAATTCAGTTGTCAGTTCTGTTGCTTAATCCTGTTCTGTAAACACACAGTTCAGTATTTTACAGGAGTGACAACTGCAGTCTGCAACTGAATTAACTCCTGAAAAATGCAGGTAGTGACAACCACATTTTGCAGAAGTTCTACGCAGAACGGAACTGAACAACTAGTTTTTAATGGCATATTCAAATGTGTAACAGAGTAATGTCTTTCTTCTGTATGTGCAGTTCAGGAAATCACAGGGAAAGTGGTACATCTTGACTCATTAGTGTTGCCAGATCTTGCTAGAAAAAAAAAAGCAAATGAGAACAAGCCTACAATAAACTTAAAACACTTTTTTTTTTTTAATATATATAAACCAAAATATTGTGACCTGCACCTGCCTACTTTATTATCTCTATAAACTGAATCACTTTATGAGACATTCGCTGACTATTTGGCATGATCGGTTGATAAATAAAGTGTTAAAATGTTTTCCAGCTTCGCTGACTGTGTGCAAGAGTCAGAGATAAATATTTCCTTTGATTAATAAACTTGTTTACCATGATGATGGGCTAAAACAACAATTTGGCCATTATTTTACTGAGGATTAGTTCATTTGCTTGGATTTGCCCCTTCAGTTGCCCAGGAAAAAAAAAAAAAACACATCAATCAATATGGAGAACTAGTTAGTTAAATTAAAGAGTGACCTGTATAGCTCTTGCACTCTGCCTTTGTTTAGGTTGACTGTGATGAGGGAATATTCTCAGTTGTCTGAAGCCGCCGTGAAATTGCTTCTTCTCTTTGCCTGAAGTATTTTTTTTTTTTTTTTTTTTTTTTTAGATCTAGCTATAATGTATTTATTTAATGTAGCAGATATAGCAGTACCAAGGGCCAAGGTCAGGATTTCTGTTAAATAATATATTAAATTGCAGGTTGTTTGGTTTTCCTGAGAAGCAAGTATAACCCGAGAAGGCTTGGAATATACATCATCTGTCACATCTGTGATACTTTTGCATCTTTAAAAGCTTGATGCTGAGTGATATGAGTTATAACTCTAGTGGAATTTTGAACATATTGTAATCTCTAAAAAAAAGGTACCAGACTGTCACTGGGGTGGTATCCATTCAAACGGTACTTATATGTACATTTAAAGTACTTACATGTACCTTTAAGGTACTAATATGTGCAATTTGGGTATAAATATTGTACAAAGCTGTACCTTTAAGCTTTGGTACTTTAGGGTACAGCCACAGTGACAGCTTTGTCCAGAGTCCCAACCCTTTAGTCTGTTCATTCAGAGCACTTTCACTGCCAACAAACAACAGTGAGTTATAATACAATTAAAAAGAAGATACTGAATAAAGTAATCAAATGTAAAAATAAAACACTGCATGGTCTTCACCGTATAAACTGAAAATAAATTGAGTCTACGCATGAGCATAAATTGAAGTTACTAAAGTCGTTCGGTAAAAAGCACTGAATGATTCTCTTGTTTTCTTTTGTTGTTTGATCAATATTAAATGGCAGCGACAGCAGCAGGTTTATTAGGATGCAGTCACTTTAAGACCGAATGCACAGATCTAATATACTGACAAGCAGCCGATTACTTTCCCAACTATTTATGTTCACATCACTGACTGTGTTTAAGTGAAAACTTGCTAAGATGGACATATTTTTGTGTTCATTTGTCCATTTAAGCACATGCCTAAAGCGCAAAGTAGCCTATGCTTGTCCATGTTTTGCTCTGGATTGGATTGCGATTGTTTGACTGATTTGGATGTCAGGAAGGGCAGCAGCTCACGGCTTTAAAGGAAGGGAACAGAATGCGGCATCATGTGTTCATAACCGTTGGAAGCCAAAATCAAAAATGAAACTAAAATCCCATTAATCGCACAGCCCCAGTCATTAAATCATTTTTGAGAGCAAGGGGGCCCTCTGGTGGTTTGGGGTCCACCTTTGCATATAGGGAGGACTGGTGCTTACTTTGCCCCATTGAAGCTTTGTGTAGTGCTGAAGAGATGTGGCAGAACAAGCAGATATACAGTAGATTTGAAGGGCCAAAGGGTAACAAGTAAATATAGAAAAGAGCAGGACCAAGAACACAGTCCTGTGGGACACCTTGAGTCAGAGGAGGAGTGGAAGATTTAAATTCAGGGACAGAAATGAAGTGTTGTCTATCAGTAAATAAAGATAGAGCAGTACCCAAGATGCCTACAGCTGCAAGACAAGAAATAGGTTTGTTAAACGCTGTGCTTAATCAAGCATTATGAAGATGGTAAGACGATGCAAGAAGATGTTCTGTGGTCTGGAGGAAAAACCCAGAATGATAAGGATCAAACAGACAACAGAATGCAGCTGAGAAACAACTTTTTCCAGCAGTTTAGAGACAAAAGAAAGATTAGACAGGTTCTTTAAAACAGGAGTGATAACAGCAGTTTATAGTGACAGAAGCAGTTTATCAACAGGAGAGGAGATTACAGATAAGAAGTGCTGGATCTAACTAACAGGAAGACGAGTTTTGTAATTACTGTGGATTACTAACAGAAAATGGGGCAGTGAGAGTAAATCTTGACACAGACAGAACAGGGTTTGGAGGATATGATGGAGAACAGTCACAAAAAACTCAGACGAAGTGGGTGGAAATGATTCAGATTTAAGTTGTAAAGGTTGTTGGAGTCAGATGTGATGTTCCGGATGGTAAGTTTACTGACAGCGGGAAATGAGGTTGAGGAACTGTCTTGTGGGGTTCACATGGGGTATCTTTTATCTTAATCACAGACTGGACATCTGACACACACACTATCATCTCTGAATGTTTGCTTATCCATGATTACAGCACCTCCTGCAGCAGTTTATGAGACTGGATGGACAGACCTTTATGAGTTTTCTGTCTGTATACGAATGACATCTCAGGATTCATAAATCTGTGGCTCGTTCACAGACTGATTCATAGTGGCTGACTCTTAGAAGTCTCTTTTTCCTGATAACAATCAGCCTCTTTGTGACACAGACAATATCATGAAGAATATCATGATTCAGTGTCAAAAGTCTTGGTCAGTTATGTGTGCAACTCACAAACATATCTTTGAGATGGTCATTCGTGCAGACAGGGGAAGTTGATTACATGAATGTTTCCCTAAAACATCTGGCTGCCTGACTCACAAAGGACACACACCGTGAGGAAACACAGGCTCCAGGATGAATCAGCAGTGCTGTGAAGCGGCTCCAGGAGGAGTGAAGGTACAAGTGTGTGTGTGAACTTTCACTCCCCACGTTTAAGGGGTGAATGTGTGTGTGATCACATCAGATCTCTGCTTTCACTCCGTGTGTGGGATACAGGCATTCCTGTAATGTAGAGCCATTTTGAACGCTGTAACTTAAGGAAATATATCTAGAAAAAAAAAGACTTCAAATATATGATGTTTTCAAATTCAGGCACTTTTTAATTATAAGTTTATTATTTGCAGGAATAAAAATAGATTTAAAAAAAAAAGGTTAACCATTGCTTAGTGAAAGGCAGACAGTTAGCTTTTTTTGTAATTTTATCAGACAGGAAGGAACAAAGTAATAACAAAACATTAGTGTGTGGTTTTATGGCACTAGTGAGGAAATTGGAGTGGAGCTGAATCACAACTGTCCAGACATTCAAAAGAACAGAAGTCTTACTTTAGTGATACTCTTTAAATTAAGACATACATAAAGTCACATGAAAACGTGAAATAACATGAAATGTTATGAAAACCACATAATAGTATAAATAGGATGACCGTGTCCTGGCCAGGATGTCTAAATTGCATAAAATGTCTGAGTTTTGTCTTTGTTTTCATACTGACAAACTCTCTGCAGTCATCATACATTATGTACGCATTATATATATATATATATTGTTTCAACCATTCCCTTCGACCTGTATCCCACTTTTTTGCACACCATGATTGGTCGATTAAGCATAACACCTGCACGCTATTTGTCAAACTGCTTTTCAGTCATTGGCAAGTATGAAAACAATCATTATGAAAACAATAGGAACACAAAGCCAAAACCCGGCCATTTTAGGCATTTAAAAAAAAAAAAAAAAAAAAACATATGAAAGGACATAAAAAAAGGACATATGGAAGCCAATTTCTGCCACTGAATAAAAAAAAATAATAATAAAAACAATGATAACTCTGAGTTTTTTCTCGAAGTTGTGAGATACTGTATAAACTCGCAATTGCTAGTTACTAAGAATGGCAGGATATAAACTTGCAATTCTCACTTATTTCTCGCAATTCTGAGTTTTTTCTCACATTTGCGATATAAACTCGCAATTGCGTTATAAAGTAAAAATTGTGTTGATATCTGACAATTCTGCCTTTTTTCCCCAGAATTACAAGTTTAAATCTTGCAATTCTGACATTTTCTCACAATTGCAAGTTTGTATCTTAAGAAATAAAGTCAGAATTGTGAGATATAAACTCGCAATTGCGTTATAAAGTAAAAATTGTAAGTTTATATCTCGCAATTCTGACTTTATTTCTCAGAACTGCGAGTTTACATCTCACAATTCTGCCTGTTTCCCAGAATTACGAGTTTAAATTTCGCAATTCTGACATTTTCTCACAATTGCGAGATTGTGTCTTGCAATTCTGACTTTATTTCTCAGAATTGTGAGTTTATATCATGCAACTATGGGAAAAAATCAGAATAACAAGAAAAAAAGTCACAATTACCTTTCTTTATTTTTCATTCAGGCTATTTACCCCTACTGAGATGAAATTATGAAGTGGGAGAGAATGAGTGGGTGGACAGACGGGGAATAAAAAGGCTGTGGGAGGGACAGAGGAGCAGCCTCATGGGTGGACTGATGACTGGTATGGGGATTTTAAAGTCCTGAGAAAGTTTAAACAAACTCATGGAGGGAATTGTAAATCCATGGCTACTGAGAGACAGAGAGAGAGAGAGAGAGAGAGAGAGAGAGAGAGAGAGAGAGAGAGAAATGGAAAAATGAATGCCAGACATTCTGGAACATGAGCAGCGGGGTGTTGTTAGAGAGTGCACACAACAATTAATGAAGCACAAATGTCAAAGGGAGCTTAAAGGAATAGCTCACCAACAGAACATAAATAAATTTGGTCATGTTTTGTGTCACCATTTCAAACCCAAATGTATATGCCTGTATCTGTGGAATACAAAAATAGATGTTTAGCAGAACATTCATGTTGCTTTTTTAAACCGCTTCGTGTTCATATAACATAAAAAGTTCATAGGCTAAAATTTAAGCAGTTACTGAAAATCTTCACCTTTATTGTGTACAAAAGAGCAGTATCACCATTCTTTAAAATTTCCCCTTTTGTATTCCTTGGATAAGAAACGAGAGAAAAAGGTTCATTTACATTCCTCTAACAGATCTCAGGTCAGCTGGGAAACCAATAAGATTTCTGTTGTTGTTGTTGTTGTTTAAGATTGTACATTTTTGTGTGAACCAGATGTGAACCACCACAATACCCTAGCACTCTGTAACAGGAAAACACAACTTACATAATGTTCAGAAAAAAAGTGAAAATCTAGCGTTTCTGTACACCTCAAGAATCAACAACCTTCAATAAATTCTTTTCGTTCTCTTTGACTATGCCTCCCTCTCTCTGGAACTAATTAGAGGCTGTGGGATGGATGGAGGGTTATCTGCAGGAGGTCCACTGGAGGTCTGTCAGGGGCATTTATTGCAACCACATGTGCTTTTGGAGGGAGTGGGCGGTCCTGGGTCACATTTAAAACAGAAACTGAAGATAAGCCAAAGTTTAAGTAAAGTACATGTCAGATGTTCCAGATTTTATTTTTCAGTAACTAACTCGTTTCGCAGGACTTTCTTCTCTATCTTTATTTGTCCCCTCCAACTTATTATCCGGTGTGAATGTGATGAGATGGGAAGAAAAAGGATCCTGACAAGCATCCCTGCAGTTTTAAATGACTATCATTGAGTGAACTTGCCATGTCATTGTCTGTGTATTTTAATTATAATGAATTTTAATTTGTGTTGTGGATTGTTTCCGTTGTGCTACGACTTGTTTCCGTTTTGTGTTGCGACTTGTTTCCATTGTGTTGCGGTTTGTTTCCATTGTGTTGTGGCTTGTTTACATTGTAATGTGCTAATTTTGTTGTGTTGCGATTTGTTTCCATTGTGTTGTGGTTTGTTTCCATTGTGTTGCGATTTGTTTCCATTGTGTTGTGGTTTGTTTCCATTGTGATGTGGTTCGTTTCCATTGTGTTGCGGTTTTTTCCCATTGTGTTGCTGTTTGTTTCCATTGTGTTGTGGTTTGTTTCCATTGTGTTGCGGCTTGTTTCCACTGTGTTGCGGTTTGTTTCCGTTGTGTTGCGGTTTGTTTCCGTTGTGTTTCGGCTTGTTTCCGTTGTGCTTGTTTCCGTTGTGTTTCGGCTTGTTTCCGTTGTGCTTGTTTCCGTTGTGTTGCGGCTTGTTTCCATTGTGTTGCGGCTTGTTTCCACTGTGTTGCGGTTTGTTTCCGTTGTGTTGCGGTTTGTTTCCGTTGTGTTGCGGCTTGTTTCCATTGTGATGTGGTTTGTTTCCATTGTGTTGCGGCTTGTTTCCATTGTGATGTGGTTTGTTTCCATTGTGTTGCGATTTGTTTCCATTGTGTTGTGGTTCGTTTCCATTGTGATGTGGTTTGTTTCCATTGTGTTGCGGCTTGTTTCCACTGTGTTGCGGTTTGTTTCCGTTGTGTTGCGGTTTGTTTCCGTTGTGTTTCGGCTTGTTTCCGTTGTGCTTGTTTCCGTTGTGTTTCGGCTTGTTTCCGTTGTGCTTGTTTCCGTTGTGTTGCGGCTTGTTTCCATTGTGTTGCGGCTTGTTTCCGTTGTGTTGCGGCTTGTTTCCATTGTGTTGTGGCTTGTTTCCATTGTGTTGCGGCTTGTTTCCATTGTGTTGCGATTTTTTTCCCATTGTGTTGCGGTTTGTTTCCATTGTGTTGCGGCTTGTTTCCGTTGTGTTTCGGCTTGTTTCCGTTGTGTTTCGGCTTGTTTCCGTTGTGCTTGTTTCCGTTGTGTTGCGGCTTGTTTCCATTGTGTTGCGGTTTGTTCCCATTATGTTTCGGCTTGTTTCCATTGTGTTGCGGTTTTTTTCCCATTGTGTTGCGGTTTGTTTCCATTGTGTTGCGGCTTGTTTCCGTTGTGTTTCGGCTTGTTTCCGTTGTGTTTCGGCTTGTTTCCATTGTGTTGCAGTTTGTTTCCATTGTGTTGCGGTTTTTTTCCCATTGTGTTGCGGTTTGTTTCCATTGTGTTGCGGCTTGTTTCCGTTGTGTTTCGGCTTGTTTCCGTTGTGTTGCGGCTTGTTTCCATTGTGTTGCGGCTTGTTTCCATTGTGTTGCGGTTTGTTCCCATTATGTTTCGGCTTGTTTCCATTGTGTTGCAGTTTGTTTCCATTGTGTTGCGGCTTGTTTCCATTGTGTTGCGGTTTTTTTCCCATTGTGTTGCTGTTTGTTTCCATTGTGTTGCGGCTTGTTTCCATTGTGTTGCGGTTTGTTTCCGTTGTGTTGTGGCTTGTTTCCATTATGTTGTGCTAATTTTGTTGTGTTGCGACTTGTTTCCATTGTGTTGTGCAAATTTTGTTGTGTTGCGACTTGTTTCCATTGTGTTGCGGTTTGTTTCCATTGTTTTGTGCTAATTTTGTTGTATTGTGACTTGTTTCCATTGTGTTGTGCTAATTTTGTCGTGTTGCGACTTGTTTCCATTGTGTTGCGGTTTGTTTCCATTGTGTTGTGTTAATTTTCTTGTGTTGTGGCTTGTTTCTGTTGTGTTGTGGAGAGTTGTTTATATGTTTGGGAATGATTATGGAATGGAAATGATTGTATAATGTTATGTGGAAAAAGCTACTGAACACATACCTGCTTGAAAACAGAGTCTGTCTTCAGGCCTAACAGGATTCATAGAGAAAGCTAGAGAGTGTGTTTATATTCTCTGGAGCTTCTGTTTACATTGTCCGTGGAACTGTTTAAGACAAAAAGAAAACACTATTTACCCTCAGAGGCCAACTGAAATCCCCTAAAAGTCTAAGGCTTCGTGTCCAAAGAGATTTACACACATAATAACTGACACATGGCCATCACACTGTTTATAAAACATATCTATATGCAATTTACTATACACTCAAGTCACCTTTATTTGTATAACACTGAATACAATACAGACTGTCAAAGCAGCTAAACAGGAATTTGTATAATTACAGTTTTACTACAAATACCATGGCTAGTGCAGCAAAACCGTGGTTAATTTGTGGTTACCATGGTTTAACTATAGTAACCATGGTTTTTTGGTTTTATTTGTAGTAAAACCATGGTTAATTTTCATAAGTGATTTCAGACCAATAACAGGGTGAAGTTCATCAAATTGGAAACAAGGTTAATTTGGCTATAAGCAGCTCTACAAAATACATTTTTATTCAACTTTAATCAGTTCAGTGTTGAGTCTTAACAGATTCAGACCTCAACAAGCCTGAAGGCGACAACGGCAAGGAACCCAAACTCCATCAGGTGACAGAATTGAAGCAAAAAAACTTGGGATACGTTACACTGGAGTTAGGTGGCAGAGGAAGAATTGTAGACTGTTCAGCAAAAACATAACAAGGTATTACCTCAATACCATGTCAAAAAGATTATGATAATCAAAAGATTATGGTAATCTATAAATGTCTCAGAATATAATATGAATATATCATATCATACCCTGCACACATATTCCCCACTTCCTTAAAAAAATAACATTTTACAAAGGTGTTAAGTGTTTTTCATTAGTATTTATTTTGTTATTATTTTTTAAAATAAAGCATCAAAGAAATTAGTAGAAAATATGTGTACACTTCATAGTGAATTTCCATTCATCCACAATTAACAAATTCTAACTTTTTAATGGAAATAGGCTGACTCCGAAAACAGAGCTGACTCTTAATATGTTGTAATTAATAATCTCCGGTTTAAGTTTTTTTTTTTTGTTTGTTTGTTTTCTTTTCATATGCTTTCTGATAATTACATAGCACATTTATTAAGGCCAATTCACACTGCCACAATACATTTCAACAAACACAGTTCTCAGGTCAGTGTGTTTACCATGTTAATGTTTTATGGGCCATGTGAGGGTTTGCCAACTTTCTAAATCCATCTAAACAGAATGTTGTGTTTTGTTGGGCCAGTGTGAATTGCCCCAATTATAAAATCACTAATGTCATCTAAAATATCCAACAGGTCAACATACAGTACATGAGCCAATCTTTAACTGATTGTTTATATGTACTAGTCTTAGATGAAATGATGATGATCTTCGTGCAAGAAGTGGCTAACACCAAGTTACCATATGGATGGCAGATTGTTGTTATGTTTGCGAAGAAAGTCTGTGCGTTTATGGATGTTTTCCTGGGGTGTTAGGAATCATTCCAGAGCAGTGCGCTGGCCCAGCAGAGCACAGTGGACTGCAGTTTCAGGACAGCTGCAGCCTTTGCTGAGGAAATGACTAACTGTCTTAAATTAGGGCTGTGCTTTCATGTCTGGGTCCATTTAGCTACTCCACTCAGTCTCATTTTCTGTCCTTGAGTCAGCATGTGTGTGTACATATATCATTTCTATTATGTACATGCTGGTATTCAACAGTATCTGAGAAGTAACTGTCATTTTCTTGACCAACAATAAATAAACATTTCTCAACTTGTGTCCACATCCCTTTACGAGTGACACATATGCTTTCTCTCAGAGTGTTTTTGTTTGTCTGACCCTGTGTGTGCTCGTTCATTTTCACATAACTCTGGGTTTCTGCACCCCGTTGGAAGAAGTGGGCGTTCGGAGTGCCTAAGCGTTTTCTTTTGCCATTAGAGCCCATTCACTTTCAGGGCATTATTACTGCACTATATAGACGCCAAAACGTGTCCTTCGGTGTCATTTATTAACATGGCTGGCCTGAGCGAGTCTCATAAAGGTAGCACCTTTAGTCGTTGGGCTGAGTAACACTTTTTGATAGTGCACTTTAGACATTCTACTAACTATAAGTAACTTTGCAACTACCAGTCGTATTAGAGTATTAGCAGGCTTAAAGGGATAGTTCAATCATGACAATTCTCGAAAGATTTCAGCATGGTGATGGATATGACAATGTTAATGTATTTGGTTTTGGCGGAATAGATCTGCTACGCTGCTGCTGAATTGCTGCTGTTGTTGGTTATTGCTGTAGTTGTAGATTGCTGCTGCTGCAAGGAAGTACAGGAACTTGCTACTGCCAATGCATATGGCGATATGGTGCCATGAGTATTTAAGACATACTGCTGCTGCACAAATAGCATATAAAATAACCCATAGCAGATCTATACAGGTGGAGCTGGGGAAGGTGGAGGGTTTCAGAGAAACTCTGAAAGCGCGCTGCAAAAATCTCAAGTGAATGCTAGCCCGCCATATAAATGCAAGGCAGTAAGCTCATTGGTTGCATATGCAACATGAACCAATCAGCTTGCGCCAAGTCATTTAACTCTCCGAATATCATCATTTAACAACCCATCAGCCTGCACCATCTAGAGTTTCATGACTGAACTATTATACATTTCACCAAAAAATGAAAAGTGTCATCATTTTGTCACTCTCAAGTTGTTCCAAACCTTCGTTTTCTTCTTCTGTTACACAAAAAATAAGATATTTTGAAGAATGTTGGTAACTAACCAAACAGTTAATGGTAGCCAGCTGACTTCCATTATATGGAAAAAAAACAAAAAAACAATGGAAGTCAATGGCTACTGTCAACTGTTTGGTTACCAGCACTCTGAAGGTGAGTAAGTGGTGATATTTAAAACATTTTTGGGTGAACTATTCATTTAATATCTGCTAAAACTTTGACATGTACTTGAAAAATTAATTTTTCAATATTTTACATCCCTCTAACCCCGCCCAAATCCTAAATGAAATCACTCAACAATATAAAGGCAGGTGAATTTATAGTCACAATGATTTTTGACATTATTAAACAGATATTTTAAGCACATAGCTATTTCTTAACAATATAAAAGATGCAACATGCAGACAAACTAGCCTTATTGTTTGTATCACAGTAATGAGGTAAAGGAAAATGTGCGTAATTGTCACATTAAATGAATGATTCCACAAATAGATCATTCCAGAACACATTCCAAAAACCCCCACACATGCTTGACATGTTCAAATATGGACATGTTAGCAAAATGACACAAGCTCACATACACTGACACAAATGTTTGTGTGGACAGTTCAAAGGACAGCTTGGCATTACCGGACTGGGAATAGAAAGGAATGTGGCGTCCGGTGAGAGTGGGGGGATTCTGAGCAGTGGAGAAAGTGTCACAGCAGTAAAAATATTCATCCAAACATACTGCAGTTCACTGAGACTAATAGAAACAGAAGAAATGTTACATATGTAACCTTAGTAGCTGATATTATGGGAGGAACAGCATGTAAAGATGTATGTAATCTTAAAATCTTGCACTTTGAAAATGATTTAAAGCAGGTAAACATCAATGAAATAGCTTAGGCAACTCTTTCTTCAGGCCTCCAAGGTGAATGAACAAGAACCTTGTCTGTAAGTCTCCAAAAAGCTTATTATCATTATACAATACATTGTTAACATATTGACTTCAAGCCCGCTGAGAACTTCTTCAATTATGAATTTGAGTGCCCGGGTAACAACTAAAGTTTAGCAAGCAATAATAATAATAAAAATAATAATTCCTCATATTTTCTTGATTTATTTATTTATTTTCTTGACTATAATGACTACCAAGTCAAAACGTGCATAAGAAACAGAGAAAACAAAAACAAAACAGACTATAACCCTGACAAGTTGCATGTAAAAGGTTATTTTGTATATAACAAGCACACCAAATGAAAGCAGATACACAGTACCAGGAAATCATGTTATAAATAGTCATTATGTTATTAGAGTAATCATGACTAAATCTATTCATTAAGTTTTAAAACCAGTGTGACAGAAAAATGGGATATTTATGTTGTTACTAATATAATTATGAATAGTCCGGCCCTGCTGGAAGCTTGATTACTCACCCCATTAAAATGCACTAGTGAGGGTTAATCAGCAAGGCTACTATGAAGAGCACAACCCCACACAGAAGCCATGAAGGGACCTCTGCCAACTACTGTGGACTCACTTTCTAAATGACTCAAGCATTAGAGCTACATTCACACTATCAGTGTTTGGGATTGACAGCCACAGTTACATACAGGTGTGAGTCTCAAAATATCCCGTTCACACAGCAGCTTATAATAGAGGCTTGAATACTGTCTGCATGAATGTGCACCAGTAACCCAAGTAGGCCACATTTTATTTTAAGGTCCAATTATTGCTATTAACAAACCATAACTAAGACTTTTGCCTCAGTAAACTGTTAATTTACTGCTTATTCATAGTTAGTAAGGTAGTCGTGAAGTGTAGGCATTATGATTAAGGATGTAGAATATGGTCATGTAGAATATGTGCTTTATAAGTACTAATAAACAGCCAATATGATAATAATAGGCATGCTAATAAGCAACTTGTTAACAGTGAGAATTGGTCTCTATGCTAAAGTGTTACCCTAAAGTAATATCAAAGATACTGACATAAAAGTGTGAAATCATATCATATTTGAGACGACAAAAGTCTAGTCAAGGCACATATCTAAACTAACCGACAGCAGCTTTTACTCCTGAATGAGAATAGAGTGTTACACAAAACATATATGTGACCCTGGACCACAAAACCAGTCTTAAGTCGCTGGGGTAGATTTGTAGCAATAGCCAAAAATACATTGTATGGGTCAAAATGATCCATTTTTTTTAATGCCAAAAATCATTAGGATATTAAGTAAAGATCATGTTCCATTAAGATATTTAGTGAATTTCCTACCGTAAATATATCAAAACTTAATTTTTGATTAGTAATATACATTGCTAAGAACTTCATTTGGACAACTTTAA
>JAFVLL020044436.1:69127-150450 GCA_021397915.2 Tor tambroides | reverse complement strand
ATAAACAATAACAATGGTCAAACAAACACTAATTTATCAAATGTACACAGGAATGTGTTAAAAACGGTTTATCCTGAGGTCATACTTTTGGACACTTCTGGTTTACTTCAAGTCTGATATGGCAACAGTCTCAAGAACCCCCTTCACAAAGCCACCTTAACTGCAATTTGAGTCAAGCCCAAAAGTTACGTTAGAAAACAAACGGCATTCGAGTCTCATTAGTATAAATGACTCCGATACAGACACATCTGTACATAGTGTTTCAAAGAAATGATTGTCCAAGATTTTCAGTCTCAGTCTTTGTGCAAAAAGCCTCGATCAACCTCTGAATCCACCGAGATTAGTGTCCCGTGTCAAGGTCCCGCATGTAGTCCTGCAGGGCCTGGAGTCGAGCGTCGATCTCTGACAGGTCAGCACCCGTATCAATAGTTGTGTCTGAATAGGAAAAATACACTTGGCTTACATGTATATGCTATTGTTTACAGACGCATATATATAATTAATAATACTAATATATAATTAAAAAGGAAATTATGTGGTACCTGCCGCTCTCATCCTTTGGGCTGGGGTGCTACACATTGGTTTTTTGTTTATGTGTCTTCCTCTGGACTACATGGGGAAAAAAAAGCAATTAAAATTATCTGAGACCTAATATTCACAAAAACTAAACCTAATGTTTTACATTGTTACTCACCACAGCTGGACCATTATATGCCAGTTTCCTTCCTCTGCAAAAAATAAACATAAATATCAAAAACAGTAATATCACTGTCTAATTTGCTATGAGTTAAAAAGTTAATTAGCTAATTTTCTAACTCAACAGAACATGATTTTTTTTTTTGTTATTGAAAGAAGTTGCTTACGCTCGTCAAGGCAATGTTTATTTGATCAAAACCAGTAAAACAGTAATAATTTGAAATGGTATTAAAATTTAAAGTAACTACCGGTATTTTAAAACATATACAAGTTAAAACATTTATTCTTTTGATTCAACGCTGAATTTTCAGCAACCATTACTCCAGGCTTCAGTGTCACATGATCATTCTAATATGTTGATTTTGTGCTCAAAAAACTTTTTATTATCATTAATGTTGACAACAGTTTTTGTGGATTTTTGTGGAAACCACAGTACATTTTTTTGAGTAGAAAATAGCATTTATTTGAAATACAGTATTATGTTCTAATAACAAAGATTTTTTTCTGTCACTTTTGGTCAATTTATTGCATCCTTGCGAAATAAAAGTGAACAGGCCACTAGGCCAGATTTTAATATGTTTCAGATAGAGGGTAGAAAATGGTCATGAAAATTAAACTTTTTGGATGCAAGAAATCCTAATATAATATTATAGGCAGACTGCAAAAAATGCTGTAAAAGAATAGGCTCATCTACACCTTGCTATTTGACAGGTTTGATCTGATGGTCCAAGTGTCCCGAAATAATTAATCAGCCAGCTGACAAAACATTTAACCTGGCCAGCAGTACTTGGATAAGCAACCTGTTTTGTTTATTGACTTGCCTGCTATTTAGAGGCTTAGCAAGCTCTTCAAACTCGGCTACTGATCCTTCTGAAGAGCACCGACGACTCCTGCTCTCCACAGACACACTCCTTCCCCTGCCAGCACTTCCTGCTCTCATCAGCTGAGGAGCGGGCTCCCTGGAGCGTGAACGGCCTCTTTCCATCAGAGACTGTGAAGCCAACATGTCCCTTCTAATCTTCCTCTGACTGTTGGGAACAAAAGAAGACCTCATGCATATCTGTAAAAGCAGGAGATGGGTCCAGCTGCCTACAAATAAATTCTACCAGATTATAACTAGTCAAACAGACACAAGACTCTCATTCTCTTATCAGCCTGATCCCAGAAGTCATAGACTTTTTTTTCTTGCACTGGTGTGGGATCAACGCTTTGAGAAAAAGAATTCATGCAAGGGACAAAAAGAGCATATAGTTCACACCTTTCAAAGTAAACCGTATTCCTGCTCACAGACAGGGCAATGCTTGTAGAAAAAGAGACAACAAATAAAACACAAAACAGCAGAAGAGCAACAGAAAAGATAAGAACTTCAAACTGAAAAGGTGAAAATGTCTTACTTCTTCATCTCGGCCTCTTTTTGGCGTCGCTGTCGGTCTTGAACGTAGGTCGTAGGGTCAAACCGAGGCACCCGCGACCCTGTCATGAGAACACAAGACTTCAAATCAAAACACTAAAACAGGGCCTCTGCCTTTGTTTCTTGACTTTGACCACGAAGATATTGTCTTCACAGATTTCACCTGTTGGAGATGGTGAGGGTCTTGTGATGCAATTCCGAGATCCTGAAGAGTCTGCCCTCCTAATTCTCTCCTCTGACCTCCGAGTCCTGTCCTCCATCCTCTCCCTCGAACCCGAGCGCGCTCTTAACCCCACACGGGTCAAACTGCGCTCTCTGGATAAAGACCGAAGAACCTCTCCATCACCCCTGAGACCACTTCGGCCAGACATGACTGGCGTCGCTCGACTGTCAAAATAGGAATAGTCAGATGATTAACATGTGCTCAAAAAATGTAAAAATATGCAATAAAAGACACAGATGGCAATTAATTAAGCTTACCCGCGTCGTAACAAGGCCAGCTCAGTGGTCAGACTTTTAACACGTATCCGTAGAGCCCGTTCTGATGCTCTGAGTTCCTCCAACTACCAACAAGAGTGAATTTGAACAGTTAAGTGGGGGCTAGGCTTGCTGCGGTAGACGTGTTGGCGGTGATACCGGTGTTAAGCCGCAACACCGGTTACGTCACTTGCCCACCGTCCCTCACCGTCATTTTGATTTTTTTTAATAGTAATAAAAATCATTTAGTTCAGTTAGAGAACAGACACTACAATTAAAACTGAACGCAGCTGCTCAATACAGCACACCGAATGAACAACACTCGCGCATCACAGATCAGATTTCATTTATCATGTGAGGAGAGTGAGTCGAGCTGACTGACAAGAAGAGTGAGGCGAGACAGACAAGACGATGGCAGAGGAGTTTCAAAACGAAATGTAAAAGCGCCTGTTTTGATATTTTGGATTTTGAAAAGCCTGTTGACCTGTCATTTATCTAAGGTGATATTGGAAGGTTTTTTTAACATGTGTTTCTCATTTATTTGGTTCCACAGTATTTGCTGATTTTTATTTTATTTAAACTGTGATTTTTTCCCCATTATTTTACATCAAGGTGTATGCAGTCCGTGCCTCCAAACTTTCGTTCAATGTATACGTTTACTGATTTTCAGTTTAGTATACCTATTTAAAATGTGTAAGTTATTTGTTATTTTATATTAGGCATATAGCATGGTGTATTTTTATTTGTTTTGTTAATAAAAGTTATATGTTGTATTTTGTTGTTGCTTGAATTGAATTCAAGCAATTAATGCCGAATTGCCGCTAATTTAAAAGTGAAAGTAAAATGCGCACGGTGCTTTTACAAGCTATTTAAGCAAAGGAAAGTGAGGGAAAGTGGGAAAACTCAAACGAACAAAAAAACAAACAACTGCTTACCGCCGAATTGCCGCAAATTAATTAATTTGTATTTTTTCGCCGAATTGCCGCTAATTTAAAAGTGAAAGTAAAATGTGCACGGTGCTTTTACAAGCTATTTAAAAGCGGAGGAAAGTGAGGGAAAGAGTGAAAACTCAAGCGACCTAAAAACAAACTGCTTGATGCTGAATTGCTGCTAATTTGAAAGTGAAAGTAAAACGTGCATGGAGCTTTTACAAGCTATTTAAAACCGATGGAAAGCGAGGAAAAGAGGGAAAACTCAAACGACCCCCCCCCCCCACCACCACGGTGATAATGGTATTGCCAGTGTTGTCACACGTCGATTAACCGGTGGGAAAATTTCCTCACTGTCACAACCCTAGTGGAGGCATAACTATGTATGAGTGTTTTACATTGTCAGCTTCATTGTCAATCTCACATTACATTACATTGTCAATCTCATGACCATACAACACTAATCCGCTTAGACACACCTGTTCCAGAAGGAGGCGTTGTTCTTGGCTCCTCTTGCTTGTAGAGCGCTGGCTTTTTGCCCTTTCCTTCAGCAGCTGTTCCTCCAGGCTGCACACCGCCTCTCTGAGCCCACGAGCCCCAGGTGTAGAACCAGCCCCAACCATCTGTAGATGATCCAGAGCCTTGGCCAAGGCTTCCTTTTCATCTCTCACCAAAGCCAACCTGATAAAACAGAAGGAAAATGATTTGTAAACACAACATTCGCTTTTTACTCATTGTGGGTAAAATATTTTATTACTTTAATTATTAAAAGGATAGGTTACCCAAAAATGAAAATTCTGTCATTAATTACTCACCCTCATGTCTTTCCAAACCAGTAAGACGTTCATCTTCTGAACACAAATTAAGATATTTTTGATGAAATCCGAGAGCTCTCTGACCCTCCTATAGACAGCAAGGGTACTACCATGATCAAGGCACAGAATCACAGTAAGGACATCGTTAAAATAATCAATGTGACATCAGTGGTTCAACCGTAATTTTATGAAGCTACGAGAATACTTTTTGTGCACAAAGAAAACAAAAATAATGATTTTATTCAACAATTTGTCTCCTCCGCATCACCCTGGAGTCATTTTGGAGCGTATCACGATGCATGTGCATGCTTTGATCGGAACATAAACAAGGCACAGTACATGCATGTTCTGTGTCAGCAGCACCACGTGCATACGTTGTTTACGTTCAGATCAAAGTATGTGTATACGTTGTTTACATACTCTCCAAAATGGCGCCAGGGTGATACCACTGATGTCACATGGATTATTTTATCGATGTCCTTACTGCGTTTCTGTGCCTTGATCGTGGTAGTAACCCTTGCCTGTCTATGGAGGGTTAGAAAGCTCTTGGATTTCATCAAAAATATCTTAATTTGTGTTCCGAAGATGAACGAAGGTCTCACGAGTTTGGAATGACATGAGGGTGAGTAATTAATGACAGAATTTTCATTTTTGGGTGAACTATCCCTTTAAGAAAATTTACAAGGTACAGCAATGTACAGGATTTTTCTTTCTTCTATTGTGCTGACTGTCCTGTGCACTTGCCAGCAACTAACCAGGTGTGCAAAAGATGTTTTTTTTCTTTGAAAGCACTAAAAATGATATCAACATTAAGTACATATTTCATTAGGAAAAACTGACCCTGCACGGAGCTTGCGTGTTTCCTGGTCTGATACTTTGTGGTCTCCTCTCAGTCCCAGTGTTTTCAGCTCGGCCCTCAGAACTCTGATCTCTCTTTGAAGCTCTGCAGGATCAGGTTTGCCCAGATATGGAAGTGGAAGAGGATAGTGTATCCTACAAAAATAAAACTTTTTAAAAACTGACCCATTTAAGAGCTGGTTAAAACAGACTGAGTGATCAAAACTACATTGACCTGTCAAATTCCACAGTGTAGATGAGGATGAGGTATCGTTTAGCACTGAGGGCAGGAGACTGTGGCTGAGCTCGAGGTCGGCCAACGACACCTGCCTTTCTGTTCCGCAGAAGCTCAAGGTCAGAATAGGTCAAGAGGTCAAGGGTCACTGATTCACTGGACTGCAAAAGATAATTAAAAGCGTAAATAAGATTTTTTAAAATGTTATTATTAACATAAAAGACTGGTTAAACTAATTGTTGTCAACAAAAGAGAAGCTTTTCTTTGTTTGAAAATTAAGAAAATTAATTATTTTTCAATGAAATATTACAACAGTAATATTTCATGTGTTGAGTAGTTTTATTTAGTAATATAAGAATTAATAATAAAAAAACAATAATTATTCTTAAAATTTTTTTAGCCATATTGATGTCTAATAACAAGGCCAAATTGTGCAGTCGCACAAACAAGTACACAAAAACCCCTGGATTTTATTTCATTTTTTAATCAAAAGAAAAAGAAAAAAATAAAAATAATAAGAAAATAAATCAGTACCCTCCACCAAAAGACATGTTAAATATTTTTGTGGCTTTTGTTCTTTGGACCCACCTTGTTGACAGCAGACTCCAGCATGCTGCAGAATACTGGAAACTGTTTAAAATTCCCAGTTTTCCGGGTCAGGTCCTCAATATCTAATTATAAAAAATAAAAAAAAATAAAAAGTTGTAATGACATAAAACAACATTTCATGCAAGCAAAAACTATAAGCTCAACTTACAGGCAGGATCAAACTCTCCTCTCCACTGGTCTGCTGTAACAACATCTGAAATCTCTACGATTAGTAGCCGCTCCGCCAGCTCGACCTTGACAGCAAATTCAGCCCCTCGAAATTTCATTTCTTCCTGCACAACTGTGCCAACCTCCATTGCTTGCCACCGACAGCCTGAAGGAATCATTGCACAGGGTTCAGAGT
Source organism: Tor tambroides (assembly GCA_021397915.2). NCBI lineage: Eukaryota > Metazoa > Chordata > Actinopteri > Cypriniformes > Cyprinidae > Tor > Tor tambroides. The sequence goes on along the minus strand of JAFVLL020044436.1, from coordinate 144,098 downwards.
CAATGCAGTTCATGCTGTAATTAGCATTTCTTGATTACAGCCATGTTACACATAGATAGACAGACAAATACTGTTGATAGATATACAGACACACTTTGCATTAAAACAAAACCTATATATTGAGAATAATCAAACTGTGTTATCAAATCAAAACAGACATTTTAGCCAGACAGTTTTCACTACGAAGGTTTGCAGTGATTATTTTAGTACTGTTCATGTCAAACACACACTGAGCTGTCTATTACAAATGTCAACTTCTTCACAGCCATGACACAGGCAGGATTTGGGTCATGAACCATTTCAATGAATGAGACTCTTTATTTCTTTACACTTGAATGATTTTCTTTGTATCATAGATAAATAGAGGCTGTAACCTCATTTATTCACGAATCGGTATGCAATATAAGTTACAACCTACTAAACATATCAGCTAAAAACTGATGAAGGACTTGCTAACCCTGAAGATTTGCCAGAAGACTGCCAACGCAGGGATAGTCACACAATAACACTATAAAATCAATCGCATGAATAATAAAGACACATTACATCATGATTTTGAGGGCTACAGAGGAAGATGAGATTACAGATGATGATAAATGTGATTAAGTTACTGTTACGATAGATGAATCTCAGACCATACACAATTAGCACGCTAGCAACATACCCGTTATTGGTGGAAATGTGTTAGGCAGGCACGAGCTGTTCGATTAAAACTCTACATTTAAAACATCGATGGAATAAGTATCATAAATAGAAAACAAATTAAAATCTTTTCTCTGCTAATTTATCGAAAGCATGTTCAGTAAACTGGTCGTTACTGAGCTCGAACAACTGAAAACAGCGGCTCAATGACCGGGAATTTAAAACTCCCGCCCACAACTGTTTACATTGGTCAACTCGTGTAGATGTTGGAATTCTATTGGCTGCTCTGCCCGTCAATCAAAAGGAAAGATTTTCACGCCCATAAAAGTGATTTTAGGGGCATCTGTTTAAAATTTTTTATGCAATGTATATATTTTACCATGTCAAGCATTTTTTTTTTTAAAAAAATAAAGTTCATACATACTACCCTTTTTTTGTTAAACTTTGTTATGAAACTATACGTCGTTTAGTTTGTGATTTCTTCAGTCTTGGAGTAATGCTTTGATTGTCGAGAATGTTTCATCCGACTTTTGTTATATTATAGGCATAGATTCTTTTTGGGTTTTACATTAATGATAAAAATACGTTTTTGCAAACTTAAACTACTTTGTTTATTGGAAAATGTAAAATCCATACATGTCAATACATGTAAACCACACTTTAATGTCTTTAAGCACAAACTGAGTGTTTTTTTAGGTACAATCTCTCATCTATTAATAAGAAAGCGATCAAAACATCTAGAAGATGTACACGTTTGACATTTTTTTCTTTATAAGTGTTCATCATGGCCTTAATCTTTATATTTCAACATAGTCTTTAGGCCACAAGAGGGAACTATTGCTATTGGAGCATAATGCTAGCAACATCAAGGTCCTGGGTTGGATTCACTGGGGTCACAGATGTTGAGAGTATGTGTTTAATAAACAAATGTGGTAACACTTTATTTTAAGGACCAATTCTCACTATTAACTAGTAGCTTATATGTATATTACTACCATGTTAGCAGTTTATTAGCATGCCTACTTATTAGGCACATATTAATGCCTTATTCTGCATGAGCATATTCTAGGTCCAAACCTAAATTTAACAACTACCTAACTATTAATAAGCAGCAAATTAAGAGTTTATTGAGGGAAAACTCTTAGTTAATAGTGAATATTTGTTCTCTAATCTAAAGTGTTACCATAAATGTAAATAAATAGCGAAATTCAATGCAAATATACAGAGACAGTTCTAAAGGTGGTCACAGCTTCTTCTTTTTTTTTGTTTAAAAAAATGCATTTCACTACTCATTTTACAAGAGATAGAGCTGAGAAAACAGTACAGTACTTTATAAATAACATGAATTCACTGGCATTTACATTGGCATAATTTGTATATACATAGTGTGCATGGCAACTGAGGTCCGTCTACTGGAGCTATGCATTTGTAGGAGATGCTTACTGGGGCTTGTAGCCGTCTGAGTCTTTGACAACAAAATTATTCTGAACAAAGTTAGGGGCTGGGAGGTAACCATCCTGCATTTCCAGTGTAAGATCGGATATCTGAGCAACACCATCTGGTTCTGGTATGGTCATATTATAAGAAGGGTTTTTAATAATTGAGGTAAGCTTCTCAACAGGACAGTATGAGACATCAGCAGGGGACTCAGAAATGTTCTGGTAGAAATGTTGTGCAGGAACCACTTTGGACTTAGAGCTGATTAGATCAAGGCCACGTAGACTTTCTGACATCGCAGGATGCTCTAAACTGCGGACTTCTTGGATCTCACACTTCATGTACCCCTCGGTCATCTGGGTACAATAAATGCCCTGGAAACAACAAACCAACATGGTAGCAAAACATTCTTAAGCTTATTTATTAAGCCAATGATTTACCACACAAAACAAGTGTTTGTGTTGCAATTGAACCATAATTAATGTGGGTCAAAACTTGATTTTGCATAGTTTTTGAGCATATGGGTATGTCATGCAACTTTTCCATATTGGAATCTGCGTAATATGATCATTTTATCAAGTGACAGATTAATATACACACATCCTTTGACATCAACCACAAAAAGATTTGGTTAATGTTTTCTCTTCTGTTTTAAAATTGATACCCATATTTATTTTGCTATGATTACTATGACCAAATATATAGTTTGTTGCATTATACTGTTAGGATTTAACATAGTGTGCATAGGCTTGTGACCCACATACATGCAGATTATAAGAATGACTAAAAAAAACATCTGTTTGGAAAGTTATAAATTATAAGGAGACTGATGACTCACTTTTGTGATCCATTTCCCTGCAAGTTTTGGTTCAGGAATATCTGGATACAACAGTTTCTTTAACCTGAAGGATTTTTAAGAGTGACATTTTAATTGCAGCTGAAAATAGAAAATCTATAGAAAATATTGGGATTTGAAAAACATATGACATAACACTGGAAAATTGTCCTTACCATTTCCGTTTCCTGTAGCAAAGGACTGTGATGATAATGAAGACAAGAGTTGCTGCACTGCAACCCACAATAGTGGCTGCAATCATCTGGTCAGCTATGAAGATATTGTCAAATTGCACACAATGTTATCACATTTCATCAATGCTATTTATATTTGCTTATTAAATGTAATAAAATAGTTAAATAGTTAATGGTTTCAATTATATTTAACATGCTTACGGCTTTTTTCTACGTTCATTCCGAGTGTAGCATAGTCACCTTCCCCTCCAGATGTAAAGGCACTAACGTGGAAGGTATAGGAGCCTGGATCTAATTTCAAATTAACTTTAGGCTCTAAAATTAAAACAAAGTAAGTCCATTTATAATGTAATCTTTAAAAAAGAAAGAAAAAAACAGTGGATGTCAATTAGAGAATGAACCTACCCTTTGTCACTTCTGTGTTAGTAATCGTTTCAGAACCAGAAAGCAATGTTATGACCTTGTAGCCTCGTATGAAGCCGTTTTGCTGTTCTAAGGGAACTTCGTCCCAGGAAAGCTCAACATTTCTTTCTTTATTTTCACCTTTCAGATTCTCAACTTTCCCCGGTTCTGAGAACAGAAATAGCAGAATGGAAAATAAGTAAGGTGAGGTGTTCATTTTTGGGTGAGCTATTCTTTAAATATTGAATCTTGTCTGCTTACGTTTCTCTATAGCATAACCTTCACTCCTCTTGAGAAGCTTTGGTGAATCATCTGTGCAGGCATAGACAGAGACAGTGTATCTCACTCCTGCCTCAAAAATACCTGTGAGAAATAGAACAATATAGCTGTTATCCTCCCTTTCTGAACATAACCACAGCTCACTAAACCACTGATGTACCATCACACACATGCACAAATTCAGTATCAGAACAAAAACAGATCAGAAGTGAGTCAAATGACTCATCTTTATGCTCTCAACTGACCAGATTGATTCCAGGTGTCACAGGCACCACTGTCACATTCTGGGATCTTCTCCCATTCTACAGCACATTGCGTCTTTTTGTATGTTGGAAACCATTCAACAACATAGCCACAAGTAGAATTGGGGTATTCTTCCCAAGACATTTCAAAGCCACCATTACTGCTACTGATACGGCTTATATCGACTTCATTGTCTGTGAAAAGAATAATAAAACCTTCATTTTCAGTTCAATTTAAACACAACCTTTTCAACCAATTAAAAACAGCATTTTGAATCTCACCAGAATAACCCGGGACGATGATGGTAGAAGGAGGAGAAAGACCAGCAGAGTTTTTTGCTGAGACTGTGATGATTCGATCGCTTTTTTCACTCCCAGAGGTGATGTTGTAGCACAGCTGTGTATTTAGTTCTTTGTTAATTTTTCTGCTCCCGCCTTTGGGGTTTCCAATGGTAATTTCATATCCTGTAATTTTCCCATGGCTTTGTTTTTGAGTTAGAGGCTATAAAATATTAAAAAGGGTCATTCTATTTGTTTATTTGCAGAGAAAAGCTAAAGACAGCAGTGCCAAATCCAACTGCTCTTACCTTCCACAGGACAGATGGGTTTTTTTCAGAATAATGAACCCAAACATCTACTCCTCCTGGAACTGAAGAGAGAATATTGGTGCAAATCAAATTATTCAAATTTGATTGGCAATCACTGAATCATTCTTACTCATCCGATTAGTTCAAAAACACTAACTCATTCAGAAAGTAAACTGCATGTTGGTCAGAAACATACTGTACAGTGTTTGATATTTCTGTGGCTTTGTTTGAAACTATTTACATTGGACACAGTAAAATGTAAGTTGTGTGTGCATTGTAAGTTTTTAAAGATTTATTTTTGGCATTTTTGCTTTTAAATAGGACAGATCAGAGCTGACAGGAAGCAAAGTAGGAAAAAGAGAGGGGGTGGGATCGGGAAAGGACCTCGAGTCGGGATTCGAACTCGGGACACCTGTAGCGCAACGGCGCTGTATATCGGCACGAACTGCGTACATTGTAAGTTATTCAGTATTAACTTCTTGTCCCAAAAATTTTTAAACATGGAAGTAAGCTATTTTCTATCGATGTGCGAGACTTCCGATTCATTAGATGCTATAGGTAAATAACTAAAAGTGTAGCAACCGTTTTATATTAAAAATAAGGTGGATATATTAAAGTGTTGTTTAAAAGCAATATCACACTCACAAAAGAATATCTCAAAATAAAATCAGACATATAAATTAATGACACTATATTTACAAATATGTTAATCCTCTGAATACTTACTGTCCTCTTTAGTGGAGAACTCAGTAATTTCACTCCAGTCGCCCCATTTGTAAAAGTGCTTAAGAGACCCACACCTTACTTGAGCTGTGTATTTAGCAAAGGGCTGCAGGTTTATAAGGACAACTGACGAAAGTCCCACTCCATTGAAGGTTTTCTTTGTGAAAGATGAAAATGTGTGGACATTTGTGAGCATGCATATAAAGGCCTTGCAAGTGGAAACAGTGGAAAGATAAAATAGAATGCTTATCAATTTTAATGCAAGATAAAATCTGATGACACCAACATTGTAAATGCTTCCATTGAGCTTCACTTGACAAATCATCGGAAACGAAGCGTAGTTTTCCTCGTTCCAACTCCACCAAAAAGAGACATTTCTTGCATAAGCAACATGGGATATATCACTGGGTGCTCTCAACCATACTGTGCAAGAAAAAAAACCCAGAATTAAATGTTGTGGTCATGCAAAATTTAAGAAATATTTAAAATAAGTTTTACCTCGGTGTGTAGGGTCAGCTGTATCAGTGAGAGTCTTTACACCAAGAGGATTTTTGGCAATCAGGGTCCAGTTTGTCACCTGCTTTGTCTCCGCATGTATGACACATTTACCAAATTCACAAACTCTGGCAAAAGCAAAACAATTAGCATCAGAGAATTGAATCCAGTATGATAAAAGCAACCATGCATGATTCACACTGTACATTAAGATGGCTATTATTTTGTCAGCTGTGTGGTTACCTTCCATTAAGTGTATACTTTGTCTTTCTATCAACAGTCAGATAGGTGTTTCGACCCGTTTCCCAGTGACACTCCACAGATCTGAGATTCCGTGTTATACATGTAAGATTCTGGTCATCTGGGGGATCTGTAGCATCCAGTGAAATGAAACAATTTAGGCCAGGACTCAACTTAAAAGTCATTTGGTATACACAGTTCAAATGTTTGGGGCCAGTCATTTTTTTTTTTTTAAATTAATACTTCTACTTAGCAAGGATTCATTATTTGACAGTAAACTAGAAAAGTTATTTTAAATTGCAATAATATTCCACAATATTACTGTTTCTACTGTCTAAATTAATGTAGTAGTGGTGAGCATAAGAGACTTTTTTTAAAAAAAACATTAAAAATCCAACCCCAAACTTTCGAACTATGAGTGTTAGTTCATGTTTACTAATTCTAACTAACGATCTGTTAATCAAGTTATAGTGTTATAATTTTTTTCATACGTGAACACAAGTTATACTTATAAGTAATTGTTACTGGGTGTTTTCTTTCTTCTATCCTCCAAAGAAAATATCACATTTTGCCAGCTCATCCAAGCAGCTTCATCAGCTAAAAAGGTGGGAATTTCCTACATGTGGCCGGATTGTGGCCACAATGTGGGCAAAATATTTAAAAAAATCTCTGACTAATCATCACCTCACAGAAAATGAAGTCCAGCTGCCTATGATTAATTCACTGTAAGTCATTTCAAAACTGATGGGTTTAATTGAAACAATTCTCATTAAATAGGATGCATTTAGACTTACAGCCAATAAACACTGTAGAGCCTGCAGAAGGGTTTCCTTTAACATCACAGTGTATGTCGGGTCCATAAGGCCTTTCAAATGGAACTGGTTTTGTGATGTATGTCCTGTTGCTGATGCGAATTAGAAATTCAGACAATGGAACCTTATCTGTTTCCACGATGCAACAGAACGTGATGTTACTCCCAACCATGAAAACTTGATCGTGAGGATAGACAGTTGTTGTTTCAGCATTTAGATCTCGTCCTGTTATTTTATAGGCAAAACAGTTGTTGTTCAGTTGTTTTCCTCTTTTGCATAACAGTTGCATACAGTATAAGAACAACCTGTGGCTACAAACCTTCGTGTGTGTATAATGGTGTCCATTCACCAATGTGATGCTCATTATGGCGTCTAAGTCTGACTGAATGGGAAGTGCACTGCAACGGTATAGGTGAAGTCCATTTCCAATGATAATAGGATGTTTTGTCTGGCATCACATGTATAGTTTCCTAAAACAGTTATTTGACATTACAAAATGACCTTAGACATATATTTCCATTGCTTTTGACAAAAAAATCTCACTTACATTGTGAACAGTCCTCATCTGTTCAGTACGAAGGACCTCTATGTCGTAGCTGACTTTCTCGGATTCATTATTTTTGGCAAACTTATCTCTCCATGTAACGCTCAACACCCATGCACCACAATCAGATAATGCACAATAGCTTTCTTCTGAATACACTTTCACCTCTTCTATAGGAGCTGGGTATCCTGTTGATATATACAATAAGTCAGTTCTTCTATCAATGGTCTCAACTAACAATTGAAATAAGATGCTATTGTATTATTAAAGGAATAGTTCACCCAAAAATGAATATTTTCTGAAAACGTACTCATCCTCAGGCCATCTAAGATATAGATGTGTTTGATTCTTCTGACAAAAAGCAAATTTGGAGAAATTTAGCATTACATCACTTGCTCATCAATGGATCCTCTGCTATGAATAGGTGCCGTCAGAACGAGAATCCAAACAGCTGATACAAGGATCGCAATAATCCACACGACTCAATCCATCAATTAAAAGCTATGTGTTTATAGGGACAAATCCATCATTAGGACTATTTTGGACTGTTTGGTTTTAAACATTGCTTAATCTGTGCATATTTCTTTCTCCATTCAGATTAGATGATTTTTTTTCACTAGAAAAAGCAATATTATGGATAGAGGACTCACGTTATAAGACATGATGGATTCATTTATTACAAACATGCAGCTTTTCGTGTGTCTTGTGGATTTCTTACATTTGGACTCTCATTCTGACGGCACCCATTCACTGCAGAGCATCCAATTGTGAGCAAGTAATAATTTTCTCCAAATATGTTCTGATGAAGAAACAAACTCATCTTGGATGGCTTAAGGGTGCAAAATTTTAGCAAATTTAAATTTTTGGTTGAACTGATTCTTTAAAAGTTTAGCAACAGCAGTTAAATGCATTTAAGACTCACCATCCTGTTCTGTTAGGCCAATCAGTGAAAAAAGCAAAGCACACAAAAGCCAGACTGACATGATAGCGCTCAGGAGATTCTGGACAAGTAATGGGTCACCAGTTTGTCCATTAGCAATTAGATCTGCTAAGGAAACAAAATGGTTCAATTAACCTTGGCTGAATAACGTCTTCTAATAAGGTACAAGAAATGGAAATATGTTATCTTTCTCCCCTAATGGGTTTTAATTTACAGAACATAGAGATAGAAGAGACAGAAAATGGAATCATCAGGACATGATTCAACACCACAGCCCAAACTGTTTCTTTTTTGAAATAAAAAACAGATGATTTGTTAATTTTTGTTATTTGGACATGAACCCTTCAACTCATTTGTGATTCAGATATACAAATAGTAGGCCTAAAACTTTTCTTATTCTGATGGAGAAACTCTAGAGAAGAAACTGCTGCCATGAAGTATGAAAAGACTTTCAAAAAAATTAAATGTTTTGCTCATGAGACCAGAAATGGATTATGAGCAATGAATAAAAATCTATTCAAACATATAATTCATCAGGCCATCAAGAAGCAGCAATCTTGATTATTGGTGCATTACTACTGGAAAATTAGAGGCTTGAAGTCTGTTGTAGATAAGACTATCATTTATGATCTGCGGTTATGAAAATGAGTAAACAGTAAACACAGCACAGATGGTGACTGAACCTACTTAGATCTAAAAACAAATGCATGTCCAAAACATCAAATGCTGATCCAGTATGTTTAACCAAGAGTACCAATAAATATTACTGACAAAGCATTATTTTTCACATCAAGACACACATTCATTTTAAGTGCTGTCATTTTAGAGATAACAATATGACTGAATACTGTGGATGACATTTTGTATATCCTTTATATTTTTGCTTTCTCATCTGGATAATTTTACACTACATGTACTCCATGTGTATTTAATTCGCAACATTGGTTTAATAGTTTAATTTTTTGTACTCTGTTGAGAGTTCAGTTGTTCAGAACATCTCTTCGGTTGCTAAATGACTGTGCGTATGTGTGTGTGTGTGTGTGTGTGTGTGTGTGAGATTGTGACAAATGAGGACATAAATTTGTATAATGACATGGGTATGACATAGGAATTACAAGGAGAAGGTGATTTATGAGGACATTACCCCATGTCCCCATTTTTCAAAACGCTTAAATCATACAGAGTGAGTTTTTTTGAGAAAGTAAAAATGCACAAAGTTTCCTGTAAGCCAGTGGTTCTCAACCTTTTTTTCCACCGGGCCGCACTATGGTCCAAGTGCAAGTCTCACGGGCCGCACGCATGTCATTTACATATTACGTCATCAATACAAACCAACCAACCAGATTTATAATATTATTTATAGCCTAAATATAATAATAATAATAATAATAATAATAATAATAATAATAATAATATCTAAACGATTACATTTATTAAAATAAATAATTCTACTCACCATTAATAAAACACCTGATGCTATCGGGAGCTGACCAATTTTGTGAAATTCTGCTCGAAAGGAGTAACAGCACAATGAAGTTGCGATTGTAAACTGCAGACTGTAAAACGCGCACGGAAGCGTGACTTGACACGCGACATTGCAGAAAGTGTGCGTTCACAAGCAGCCTATATGTTGATCCAAATATGAAAAGCATTTTCGAATTTAATAATCTGAGTTTCTCTCCAGAGATGTTTTGCCACGTTTCTGCAATTAAGGATGATTGCTGCGTAGTAGGCCTAGCCTATGGGTGTTTCTTTTTACCTGAACATCTTCAAGTGAGTGGCGGGGCAAACCGAAAGTTGATGCCGAAAGTCAGCACTCTCTTCACTGCTGATGCTGCGACTATTCTTGTTTGAATGCGTTCCTTCACTGGCATTTTCCACATTTCGTTTTCTCCCTTAACAAATTTGTCCATTCTGATGCTCAATTTTACAGAACTAATGGCTGCTGCTGACTATTTGAATTGAATTCTGCCAAAGTGCGCGCTTGTAAGTCTTAGTTAAATGCGTAACATTAATTACGTGAGCAGGCTACATAGATCTGCTCATGTCTGAAAATAATATATGAAAAACAAAATTATTTTACATGAAAACATTATAGCTTATATTTGTTTAGTACATTTTTAAATTAACTGAAAGTTATTTTTTAATTGTGTTCAGCACATAGACTGTAAAATTCAGCATGGTGGGCCACATTTGGATTCGTGACGGGCCGCGGGTTGAGAACCTGTAAGGGGTAGGTGTCAATAGCACACACAGTATAAAAACCATTACGCCTATGGAATGTCCCGACTTTTCACAAAAACGAACGTGTGTGTTTGTGTTTGTGTGTGTGTGTGTATAAAGGGCTGTTACTCATAGGACATGCAAAGTAAACATTCTTTAGAGATGATGGTAGGACCATGTCTGCTTTTTATTTAAAAAGGAAATATTTTACAAGTCGTATTTTACAAACAATTATTTTACTAAAAATGTATTATTTACTATTTTAAAGAATGGACTATGGCACAGAACCAATAAATAGGCTATATAAATTATCTAATAAAACAGAATTAGCAAATAAGTGAGGCAAAAGACATGCGCACTGCTTATCTCACCCTATCGATAATAATCAAGTATGCGACAAAACACATCCAGCTAGTTAACATGTCAACTAGTTAATAGGACTGATTTGTGTTAATGAGAACATCAACATTACACAAAGCCTTTCATTACAAGTTAAAAGAATTACGATAACAAACACCCACCTGTGTAAAGTGTTCGCAGCCTTAAAGCCTCAAGAAGAATCAGCTGCTGTTTTCCTTAAATTATTTTCGTCCAAAGCTAAAAATGTAAAAGTTATCAGAGCTGAGTTTCAGAGCACAACAACGTTGACTCGCGGTTCGCTCTCAGTAGCAGAATGAGAACGTGTAGTGGGAGGATCTCAGTGGAAGCGTGCGTGCGTGAGTGCGGGAAGTTACGAGATTATCACTGGAAAGGGAATCAAGATTAACAAATTTATTAACCGCTGTGTTAATGGCAGCACGTTAAAACCATTCCCCATCTCGAAGATTTTAGGCTAATATCGATACTTTCCTGCGTACAGTACTTAGTACAAGACGAGAGCTCAGTAGGAAGAAAGAAAGGAATGTGGATTATACTGGACCATTTCACACTGTCATCACTACGTGGAGAAATCAGAATGGATCTAAATAAGGGAAACTGTTATAATAAGAGATGAGAATAGTACTACAGTCATGTTAGTAGGTGAAGGCAGTATCGTATCGTATACATTTCAAATTATGCAAAATAAAAAACACGCAAGGGAGGGAATTGTAGCTCTACACTGACGGTTCTCTGGAAAGCAGCGTAGTCTTTCTGTGGAACTCTTGCTCACGCAGCTGGCTCGGGCTGGGCAGAAAGACTTTCTGATTTGACAAGATAATTCTTTTCCAAAACAACAATGAAACACTTGAGAAATGAGTCAAGGAAATTGAGGTTTATTTTATTTTATCACGGACGCATCCCTTTCATTAGATTCTCAAGGCCCATAGCTAATGCCCCTCAAAACACATTAAATTATACAATTAAAGAAACATTTTAAGAATGTACAATAGTTTTAGATGCTTTTTCCCTTCAGGAAAAATATAAATAACACTTCTTGCATCAGTCTCTGCAATTTCATTATTAAATGGTGCTTACATTTCATACAGTGCTCTGCAAAATCATGAGTGCACTTAAAAAAGAAAAAAAAGAAAAAGAAAAAAAAAGGTGCAGTTAGTTTGTTGCACAATGAACAAGTGTACATTAAAAATATATGCATTTCCTTTATACTCTTAGCATTAATGGTGATGGAGAAAACATCCCCTTTAAAATACTTGGAACTTGTTCCACAAATACAATTAACTCTGCAATAACTGGCGCTCGTTATTATTTCCAAGGTTTTAAAAACACCAGTACATTTTTTATTTCAAAAATTATTTTAAAACAATTTGACAATGGCTTCCAGTCATGGGTTGCACAGAACCCCTAATGAAAAAAGGAAGCAAGAAAATAATAAACATGATTTAACACTGTGGAAAAAGACCCAACCATCTGGCATTCTGGGATATTTTCACCACACACTCTAATGACTTTGTGGAAATTATTTATTCAAGAACACTTCTGAAAATATTAGGGGCAGATTCCAGATTTATTTTGTTCAAAAAAAGAATATTTTATAAGTGGCTTAATTATGGTTCAATGTCCAGCCAGTATATAATAAAAAAGACTGCATCATATGTACCACTCCAAACATTATCTGTTGCTCTTGGACAGTTCCCATATTTCTTTTTTCTTTTCTTTTTTTCTCTCTGCAGATAGGTTAGAATGCACATGCGCTTAGAAATTTCCCCATGAAGCCTAAAAGGAAATACTGTAACAACAACTAGTTTTATTGCTGGCCATATCAGACTCCGTTTTTACAATAGAAAAAAAATAATGGAAGTTGAAACCTGATGCTTAATCCAAAAGCCAAGGCAGGCAAAGGCAGATTTATTAGTTTCTATAATAAATAAAACAAGAAGAAAGGGCAAATTCATTAATTCTAAAAGTTAGGGTTAAAGCTAATACAAATAAGGCAAAATAATTAAAGCTGCCTAAATAATATAAATGGTCCAGCCAAGAAAATTAAGTGATCGTCTTATCTTCAATAACAAGTCATTTGTGCATACAGAATTAACAGGCACATTGCATAGAAATAATTCAAATGAACCTCAAATTTACTCTTACAAAGTGGGATCTAACCATTTTTGGTAATGTTTTCTTATGCAGTGTTAAACTAGATTCATCCTAACCCTGAAGGCATTTCGAAAATCTTATTAAACCATAATTGGTATGTCAAATACTGAGAATTGCTATAAATATTGACAATGATTAAAGCTTAGTAGTTTATGGATGACGGTCAATTGAATTTAAGCAGAACATTTCATATATTAAGGATCATTCTCAATCAGGTCTTGTCAGTTTAAACTTACTTTTTAACCCAATATGTTTTTTGCCCCTTCAAAATCTCCCGACCACATTCAGGTAAAAAAAAAAGCATTAGCAGCAATCCGAAAGAGAGAATAAAGTACAAAAGGTATTCTCATATACAAATATTCTGAAATATGTTTGGCGAATCCTTGTTTTATTAATGCTTCAATAATTTTCGCTACAGAAAGAGAAAACTTTCTATGGGTTAGTAAAAATCTCTAAAATTACTTAAAACAGAGAAGAGTAAAACTGCAAAATAGCAGTGGTGAAATGCACTTTAACTTCCTCTTTTGAAGCCCGTTGTCTACACGTACACTGACTGTCAGACATAAATAATACACAGCCAGCTTTATCCTAGCTAACGGGCTAAAATAAAGTGAAAGGGACAGAGGAGCTGCTTGGACCAAACAATAAATAAGTGAATAAATAAATAAATATCTTACTGATTCAAATGTCAGATTTTTTTGGATGACGTTTCATAAGTCAGTTAACAAAGTTACACAATAATACAACACAGTCTCTATTGCATTATTGTGTATCAACACCATCAAACACATGTACATACATTTACTCAGGGATTGCTATGTGCTACGTCAAGATAAAAATCAATAAGCAGAAAAGACCTTTTATGAGTCAGGTACAAAAGGGAAATAAAAAAAAAATTAAAAAAATAAAAAAAACTGGCAGTTGCTGACAATTATTATTACTTAATGATGATTGTCTTACAAGCAAATCACACCAGGACTAAGAGCGTTTGCTCAGCCTGGTTGCGAAAGCCATTTCATATTTTAAATAACCGGAATTAGTAATAGAGAAATCTAAAGAAAACAGCTGGAATGTTGTAGTGTTGAGGGATCCACTCAGGGAAAAAATGCTTTTGTTACGTGCAATCATACGCCTAGGCCTTTAAAATAATGGAAGTTAATAATCTCCCTAGACAGTCTTGCTTGCATTTGAAATACAATTTGTATTGACTCACAGATCAAATATTTGCATGTTTCACTTTCCGTTCTGTTTACAAGGATTATTTGGTTACAACATCCACTGTAGATGTCTACAGAGCTTCTGGGTAGAGTATATTTGTTCAGGTAAAACCAGTTTGTTCTCTTAACGTACCGCTTTTTTTCTCTCTGAGGAAATGTTCCCGGTGACTCTCTTGTTCCACCCATGTCTGTTCCATAGCCCTAGTCTCTTATTGCGTATTCATCTTAGTCACACGGTCAGGCCAAGAAAGAGATCAACAACTTGCTGCAACGTGGAAGAGAATAGTCTGAAGAGGATCACGGCTCTGATGGAAGATCTACTGTGGTAGATTTCTTGGGCATTGACAGAATGCTCTCAGCCTCTTCGAACATCTACAAATAAAAAGATTACCACATGTATGCTTAGTAATGAAAAAGTGTTAAAAAACAATCAATCATTATTTTGCAATTCTGTTCCAGAACGGAAAAACAGTTTGTAAGGGGTATCTATCATAAATATCACCAATAAAATATTATTTTTTACACAAAGAAAATCTGGGTTCTGGTGCAATCTAGATTGTAAAAACACAGATTAGTTGCAGAAAAACAGCTCTGTTTGGATTTGGGCTACTGTGAGAAAAGTTTCATATTACCGGAATGAATTGAACATCTTGAAAGAGCTCCTGAATGAAGCGTCGTGAAGCCAGTCTGAACATGCAATGGGCCAACAAGTATGAAACTTCGGAATACAGACAGATGTCATCAAACGCATAAGGAAACTTTTCCTTGATTCTGCAAGGTAACAAGGTACAATGAAAGAAAACATGGAAGAAAAAAAATCCTCTCTCTACTAAGCTTCACTTTTCCATCCATTTTCCCCATTTCACTTTATTCTGCCTCATTAAAATGATCAAAAGGATCAAATAATGTTCAGACAATGTCTTCCAGTTAGAGCAATATTTAGTGAAACCTAATTGAAAAATTAATTAGGAAAGCATTTGTTAAATTGAAATCGTTGTGGATGAACTGTCCTTACGTGAGGAGTCCGGTTTCATTCCCTTTGGTCCCCACTGAGGAGCTCAGGTTGATGACCAGCCGAAGCACCTCCTTCCTCAGAAGAACACGGCAGGCTGGAGCATCCTCTGGAATATTTTTCACCCCTGGCAGAAAGACAGCATGCGCAGGCATACAATTAACAATTAACCTGTACATAACAAAATGCTTGAGAATTGCCTTAATTTTCCAATCTGACTTTTGCCAGCCTGAAGAATTCCTCACCAAGAACAAGCTCGGTGCTGCGTGTGCTGCCACCAGAGCCCTGAGAGACAGCATCGCTGCAGCCAGACACTCCTGAGTACTTAGACTGAGGCATGACGTCCAGGTTGTGTAAGGACTGATTGCACCATTCTGAGAATGGAGCATCGGGATAGTCTAAAACAGTATTTAAGGTGTGTAAGAACATGAGGAAACTCAAATTAACTAATGATCTTCTAATATACGGTAAATAGTTGACCATGATTGGAGTGAAATGATGCATGCATCCTCACAGGTATTTAGGGAAATCTGATCAAAGTGATGTCACCTTTTTGGTATATTCATTTGGATAAACGTGTAGCTTACCTGTGCGGTTTTGTGTGGGAGTGTTTAAATTACACCCAAGCACGTAGAGCCCTGCACAGTAAAGACAGTTCTCCTCGTTGTGCTCCTGCAGGCCGGTCTCCTCCGCACCCAGCAGCTTGTGCTGGTCTGAACGGCTCACCGCAATCAGCTCCGTGATACTAAGCTGAGATCGCAGAACAGAATGCCTGGATCCTTCACTGGAACCTGAGAAAAGAACAGCATTCAGAATACTGAAAGAGTAGTGAGGCACTAATGGAATGGGAATAGTATACAGAGCTGATTAAACAACACAACCATTCCAGTCTTTACCATCTGCATCTCCCGAGAAGAACTTTGCTGATCGGTCCTCTGACGGTGGACTTGTCCTCTTCTGGAAGTACGGTATGTCTTTAATCTAGTTAGCAACCAAATACAAGAAAGTCAAATTTCAGACACAAATTTAGAGGGTATTTTTGTAATGCTTGTTTACACTTGGTACTGACATGCTTTTCGGATAATCCTATCCGAAGTGGACACCTTTTGGAAGCAGTGACCACCATACACTTGAACTTGCAGACCTCTCTATGAGACAGTTCGACCAAGATATATTTAATTGGCATGTTAAAGGGTTAGTTCACCCAAAAATGTAAATTCTGTCATTAATTACTCACCCTCATGTCGTTCCAAACACAAGACCTTCGTTCATCTTCGGGACACAAATTAAGATATTTTTTGATGAAATCCAAAAGCTTTCTGACCTTGCATAGACAGCAAAGGAACTGACACATTCAAGGCCCAGAAACGTAGTAAGGACATTGTTAAAATAGTCCATGTGACATCAGTGGTTCAACCGTAATGTTATGAAGCTATGAGAATACTTTTTGTGCACAAAGAAAGCCAAAATACCGACTTTATTCAACAATTTCTTCTCTTCCGTGTCAGTCATGACGCGCATTCACAAGAGAATCTTGACAGAACACAGTGACACAGATGATGTTATTTCGGGGTTTTTTGTTCAAAAAAAGAAGTATTTTTACTACCTTTCTGGACCTTCCTTGAAAGTTTAAGTTGCATTGCTGTCTATGCAGGGTCAGAAAGCTCTCAGATTTCATCAAAAATATCTTAATTTGTGTTCCGAAGATGAACAAAGGTCTTACGGGTTTGGAATGACATGAGGGTTCATTTTTGGGTGAAATATCCCTTTAATGCCATGTCTGAAGAGCAATCTGCTCTGATAGACAAACTGGGATCAGATCACCAGAGATGGATGACAGTACCAGGTATAAACAGGATCGCAGAGTAGTTACTAACCTGGAACATGCTGTTGATGTCCATTGGCAGTGCAAGGCCAATGTAGTCATCAGAGTTGCCATATGTGGCACTGGACACCATTGAACGCACTGAGGAGGAGCGCTGCAGGGAGGTCTGACTGATAGGGCTCAGAAGATCCTCCTTATCCAGAGATGCAAAACTCAAAGCCTTGAGAAACCTGTACTCATACAGATGGGAAGAGATCAGAGAGAAGCGTTTGGAAGAAGGACAAAATTGGGAGAGAGAAAACGGTAAGAAAGGAGGTTTGGACATTTTGGAAACTACTTGTGATGATACTGCATTACTATAGTCTTGCTAGCAGATGATTGGTAGATTTGTCACTGTGGGAACAGGCTGGTGAAGCGTATTCACATTTCAGAATGAGCAGCTGTTTGTCATTAGCTGCATCATGCAAGTACTGTAGGTCAAAAACCTCTACATGCTTCTTGGATCAAATGCAGGAATGTGGCTATTGTGGGAATCGGTTTCAGTCCGTTCACATAAGCAAACTACTTGAAGGAGTTTTGTGACAATGGAGACAGGGCGTAGGTTAGAAAGTATTTTTAGAACTACATACAATCAATGAGGAATGAGGAAAGTTTACTTCGTCCTACTGTGGGGAGGTAATTTCAAGGAATCATGGTTGAAGAGTATCAGGTTAAGGTATGGGCTGTGGGAGCGCTAATGAGAAATGAAAAAGGGGGGCAAAGTATGACGAAAAAGAACCCAAGAAGGCTAGGGTATTTGTATTGTAAAAATGCACTGAAGTGGGCGTTCAGACTGAAAAAGGGGAACGTCAGCCCTAGGGATGGTCCACGCACCGTGGCAGCAGAGATCTGCGATGGGGCCTGCTCGAACCTCGGCCCAGACATCTGAAGCGCTTTTTAGTATACCTGAGAGGGACCATCAGAAACACACCACATTATTTCCAAAGGGAGCAGTGCTTCCTAAGGGGCTTTTAGGGGTGTCATTTTCATATTATGTGGATGGTAACACTAATGGGGAACTCTAGTGCTCATTTCTTGTCTGATTAACATTGATATTTTTTAATTGATAATATTATGATCCTATCAGGCTGATAACCTTAACAGCCACATCACAAAAAGAAACAGTATTAAAAGGAAGTCTAAAGAAGAACAACTTCCTCTGTAATGTCTTAACTCCTAATGACTCTTCTGAGAAAGTGACTTTTCTGAGTCAAGACATGTTGAAACCTTTGGAGGAGGACGATAAATGTGGATGCATTCTGGGAATGCTGTATGAAATAACTGGTGTAAGTGTAAAATTTGACACGAAAGAAACAGTAAAAAAAAAAATAAATAAATAAAAAAATAAGGGGGGGTGACGTAATGACAGAAAAGGGAAGAGTTTCGCACCATCTGTTGGTCCATCTGCTTTACCTGCGTGGTGTGAGTCTGGAGTCCAGGCTGCCAGTTTTCATAGTGATGGCATCGGTGAAGAGCACGTCTTTGGCAGGCGAGGCAAGTGCCTCGCTATGGGAAAGGGAAGGGTGAATGCGCTGCTGCTGTAGTCGTTTGAGGGTAGCGTATCCCAGTGCGTCCCGAGGGCTGGTGTACATGAAGCTACAGTCTGTCAGGCTTGAAATAGTCGTGACAGAGGGCGATTTAAGGGACTGAGCCCTGCGTGGCAAAGTATGAGAAGAACCTGGTGGCATCAGCAGTACTGAGTTAGATTTGGACAGGGGAAGGTGGTTGGACTGGGGCGTGAGAGAGTGAAGTGTTTTGACAGTTTGAGTACTAATGACCGTATTGAGGCTAACACAGTCCGTGTCGATGGTGGAAGAGTCCACACCACCCACCGTCTCTCGGGATGGGCTGGAGCTCATGGAGCTGATACCACTAGTGGTCGTGTCCGTGTTGAAACTCTGGCTGCGACTTTTGAACTGAGCCCCGCCCCCAGAGGTTGAGCCATCTCCGGCCAGCCTTTCCCGACTGGTCTGCTCTCGGTGGATGTCTCCAACCCCTGAGCTCCGTTCTGAAGCTTTGTTCAGATGTACCTCCGGCTCCCCAATACTAGATGTGCTGCCCTGAGTTTCTGAAGTCTTGCTGCCTACAAAAGAGGTATCCAGACTAACGCTTGGGCTTTTCGGCAAATGTCCGTCAGTAAATACAGGACTGAAAACATCTCCCTGAACTTGAGAGAATATAGAGGGCTCTGTAACTGTGCGTATCCTCCTTAGACCTCCTAACGTGGGCTCACCATGGAGTTTACTGCTGCTACCAGTGCCTTTGGGGTCACTGGTACTACGGAGTTTTTTTCCGGAGAGGGAGATGAGGAAGCGGTTTCGGACAAGTCGACTGGAGGCTAGTATGGTGAAGGGGCTGCGGTCCTTTAGGAGTTTGGGCCTGAAATACAGTGGCTGGTCCTCTGAAAGTTCAGAGCTTTCTAACTTATCATCATCCAGGATGTACATGCCTGAAAAGGAAGCAAGGCATTTTGGCAATTTTACTTTTAGATTGTTTTGAGAGTTACCACTAGATTACATTTTCATAGTGTGTGCAGAAATACAGTGTGTAGTTTGTTTTAACATGTAGGTCAAGAAAAGCCTAAACTTTTCCCCTTTTCCAGTTTCTATTCAAGTCAGGATTACTGACTGTGCTTAGTCATCTAAAACCAGTCAGTGGGTAGATAATGATTCATGAATCTTCCTAAGCCAAGACTGAAGCACCTCTTTGTATAAATGTAAGTCCAACCATTCCATTAAGTAAGAAGGATACCTTTTTATAGCTGAATCTGTCACATCAAGAGGTGCAATTGAAAACAAGGTGTTAATTTGTTGACGCTTACAAGTCTGGGAATGGCTTTAAAGATATTTCTAAATATTTGAAGTGAATCACTCCAAAATTCAAAAGATCATTTATAAATAGATAACATTTCACATCACCACAGTCAGTCTAGGCCAGGTTGTCAGATAAATTCAGCCAAGAGCTGACTAAAAGAGTCTACAAGTCTAGTCTTTTTTTCAATATCAAATTGCATGTGAAAGAAATTACACAACACATTTACACAACCCTAATACAAGAACGGGAAGGAAAAAAGCACCTCTAAATTTCGTAGAACAAAAGACAGCAAAGCATTTGTGGTGCTAGATAAGCACCATTTGTGCTATAATCTATACTGTTTTGGTACATTAAATAATCTTGACCTATTAATATACAGTAGCTGAAATAAAGACTGAAATCTAAAAATGAAACCATGTTGAAGACACCTTCACAGCAGTAAAATAATGCAGTGAGATTCTAAGCTAATAATGATAAATATGAGATAACTATGTTTCAAATAAGAAGATATGGGGCCCATCTGAAAGGTGGTAAGAAGGACCTCCACCCTAAACCACAGTGTTGAACTGACGCCCATTAGTCATGTATGAGTAGATGGGAGCAGCACTCACTAGGCTGAGTGGAGTCACTCTCGCTGTTATGTCTAGAGCTGGTGGACTCAGAGTTCAGGCTGAGGGTGCTGGGCGCTGAGGACAGGTGGATGAGGGGTTGCTGCTGTTGTTGCTGCTGCTGCTGCTGCTGTAGGTTCTGGTTCTGCTCCACCTCATCCGGCACCACAGGCCAAAGCTGTCTGCGATTGTGCCTAACTGCATCCCAACCATGCAGTTTGAGAAGCTCACATCCCTGCTTAGTTTTAGAAATGAGTCCCAGAACATAAAGACATGTCCTGAGAGAGGGAAAATAAAAGGCAAAAATTGTGAGAGTAAGGCAAAAAAAAAACAAACAAAAAGACAGCAAAAATCAGCGTGTATAAAAAAAAGAAAAGAAAAGAAAAGAAAAGAAAAGAAAAGAAAAGAAAAGAATGCAAGATTGCCAAATAGTCAGGGAGGAGGTATGACGCAATTCACCGAGTCATCTAAACCCAGAAAAAACTGGTTTCTGAGAAAATTTTGCAACTATGGAAGTGTCTACAGGGGTTCACTGTTAACTTTCGGTCACCTCATGTCTGGTCACCCAGTTGGGTAAGCTGTGCAATAGAAACCAGTAAATGCTGCAATGCAAATGTCTTATTTTTGTCATTTTATTTGTGATAACTGGAACCATACATTTTCTAAAAAAGAAAAAAAAAAGCACTGGCTATTTTATATGTTAGCATTATAACTTCAGATATCTTTTCTTTACTGTTTTTTTCTGTTACAGTCACAAAATGAAAGTTGCAGACAACTTCTAAACATTTAGCTGAAATGAGCGCTGGGGAACAAGTGCACTACCCACCTGAATCCTAATTTGTGCATAAATGCCATATCTAAATTTTAAAATTTTTGGCCATATGCAGCCAGGCTGATCCTGAAATCAAGAGCACATACCCTCTAATAGACAGAACCTCACAGTCATGGGCAAGAGCGACGATATCTGGAATTACATTCTCTTCCTGTAGCAGGTTCAGTCCCCAGTTAGACGTGCCAATGTTTCCCTTGAAGCAAGCAGAGCAAATAGTTTATACTTTAAATAATATTAATAATGCTACTGATAATTATTACCACAAAGATAGTAGTGAAAAAAAACTTCAACATGTCTTAGGCTCGCAAGACAAATTCTAAAATCAGGAAGTATAGGACACAGGAAGCGTTCTCATAAACCAAGTTCACTATGTAATACCCATTTCATTATACACATAGTGTCCTTATAAACCATAAACCTACACACACACACACACACACACAAGCTCACCAGGGCCCAAAGAGCAGCTTTAAGCAGTTTGATGCCATCCCATTTGTCCAGCACTGGGCAGCGCACTGTGTAGCTCAGGTCTGAAACTACATTCTGTTAGAGACAGAAAAGAAGCATTATATGAAGAAATGCTTCACCGTCGGGGCCAGTCATAAGTGATTTTAAAACACACACCTGAGCTTCCAGCAAATGACAGCCTGTCTTATCATGTACAAGTTGCCCATACAAATGCACAGGAAGAAAAACATTTGGTCTTTGTAACCTGTAAGAAAAAGATTTTATGGATGGCTTCCTTCCAAATCATAATACAGGCTACTGACGAATTAAAAAAACTGAGTACAGGATAAAGTTTCCATGTAAAACCTTTGGTTGCTCCGTCGCACATAGTTATCTCCATCAACTGGTTTACGGTAAGTAGTGAGTGCTTCATTTAGCTGTTCCTCTATGAGGTCCACATACTTGAGGTTGTATTCCTACAGGGGAACAAAGGTAATTGAACAGAATGGGTACAGCAATTCAAATACTATAGACAAATAATAAATACAAACATGCAGAATACATTTTATTGATGTATATACTGTAAACAATCTAAAAGACTTTCAACAGTGCAGAATAATGGTAAAATACATTACCTTCTGCCATTTTTCCAGTTGTTTAGTGACATATCCTCTTTCATTTAGATAGGAGAACCCCTTTGGAATGGACAAAAACCTGGAGATGGATGGAAAAGGAGCTGTTTCTTAAGCAAATAAGAGCCTTTTCAACTTTACTATAAGTCAGTTAAACACAATTTATACAAAATATCCATATTTATACACAACATTAGTGCTTTAAAAGATAAATGTGGGACAACACAATGGAAAATGCATTGACCAGTGCTGTTAATCTCACATATTAACTAAACATTTCAGGCAATTGTTTAAAATTTCTTAAATGTTTTGTCAAAGATGCTTTGTCAGAGATAATTGAGTTGATAATTGAATTCATTTAAATGGCACGACAAGACTGCTCATGTGATCTCCAAATTATCAGAAAGACTTTTATTCAGCAAGGATGCTTTAAATTGTGTCAGCCATGGCATTTGTTACAAAATTTTTCTATTTCAAATGAATGCTGTTCTTTTGAATGTTACATTCATCAAGGAATCCTGAAAAAAATACAAGAAATAAAAAGCAGCACAACTGTTTTCAATGTTGATAATAAGAAATGTGTCTGGAGCACCAATCAGCATATTAGAATGATTTCCAAAGGATCACGACACCGAAGACTGAAGTTGCTGAAAATTATTATGAGGAAGAAAGATGTAGTGCACCTTCAAACCTCTGTGTTAAATGGAGTAGTTATACAGGGAATATATGAGCTTTACCGTAGCAGCAACAGCACACCCTTATCTCCCAGGTGAGTTAGCGCTGGCTTCATCTGAATCAAAGCGTGCAGGTTTGCCTAAGATAACACGATGGTAAAAACAGCAGTCATGTATTTGGACATGTATTCACCAGCCACGATATAACTGTCATTACCTAGACCAAGCCCAGTTAAATAACATGACTTTCTGTCAAGTTAAACTTCTCGATGTCAATAACATCCTGGCTTTTGCCCTTATGTGTTAACTGACTTCACCTTGTCTTCACAGGCCTCATCCAGTATGTCCAAAGCCTCCACCGAGATGGTCTTGTTGCGGTCGTGTAGCTGAGTCACCAGCAGTTCAATACCCCAGTTGCTGAAGAACTCCACGTTAGCTCGAAGTAACACCCGCAGATGCTTGGTGGCATACAGCCTACAGTTCTGTGCCAAAATAACATTCAAGAACTATATTAGAGATCTATTAGCATAGGGGAATGCTTTTACTAGCATGCTTTGCTAAGCACGGCTAGGTCGAAGTGTATGGCATTAAGGTAAACACACTCAAAGGGTCAAACGGTAGTAGGTCTGTTTCTTACATCAGTGGCAGCAGTGAGGATCTTTGAGAGGATGACTCGTGCTAAGCCATCCCGGCTGTAGTCCAGTGTGGAAACGATCAGCTTCAGAAGATGGTCCTGGTTCTTCAAGGAGCACAGGTTCAGCAGGCTGTCAAAACACATTGAGAAAAAAGGCTAATATTTGAAGATACCAATTTATTGTGTCTCTCTATATCGTTTCTGCGAAGTCCTAGACTAACCATTGGAAGACGCTACACTTCTCAAGCATCTTAACACCCTGCGGGTGGGCAGAGAGAGTGCCGAGGAAGAGGAAGTAGTGCTGGCTGAGAGTGGTGAGGAGGCCGTTGCTCTGCAGACTACGGTCTGGTTTCAGCCCAGAGGATGAGGACAGCCACTGGACAATGTCCTTCACCAGGTCTTCAAGATACACCTGGCCATCCTGAGAAGACAGAAAAATAGTTCAAAATTGTGTCATCTATCTTGTCTTTTTGAAACACACTTTGAGAAACTGTATGGAAGAACGTTATATAGGTTTGGAGCCACATGACAGTGAGTAAATTATGGGCAATAAATCATAGGCTCAGTTCTTTATATCTTCATCTTTTCTTCTCACCTCATCTGACTCCAGAAGGAACTCAATGAACTGACAGCCCACCACCGTTAATTGCCTGGCCTTGCTGTGGTCCAGCTCCAGGCTAGCATACAGCTTGCTGCTAGGCTTATAGAAGAACAGCAGCCTTCGCACAAACCTGAGAAAGAAAGTGTAGGGTTTACAGCAATGAATGGATGACAAAAAAATATTAGGAATATTTCTAAGACTAGAAAACCAAATTCTACTTACTTGTGCATCTGTTCCTCTTTGTTGTTCCGAAGGTTAGCATTTGGCCACTGAAACAATTAAAAATACCAATTAATAGATACCACACTGCACACTGTAACTAGATTTTTACATTAAAAAGAAATTGAAAAATTGAAGGAAAATATTTATATAATATTTATCAGATATACAGTGGTGTTTCAAAGTTTGGAGTCAGTAGAAATGTATTAAAATTTATTTTCAAAACGTAAAATTATTCCTGTGATTTCAAAGCTGAATTTTTAGCATTATTACTCCAGTCACATAATCCTTCAGAAATCATTCTAATATTTTTGCTGCTCAAAAAACATTTATTAATATTATTATTATTATTATTGCTGAAAACAGCTGAGTAGAATTTTTTTCAGGTTTCTTTGATGAATAGAAAGTTCAGAAGAACAGCATTTATCTGAAATAGAATTCTTTTGTAACATTATAAATGTCATCAATACTTTTGATTAGTGCTGTCAAACAATTAAACACATCCAAAATAAAAGTTTTTGTTTACATAATATATATGTGTACTTTGTATATTTGTTATCTATATGTAAATACACACACATACAGTAAATATTTTCAAAATATTTACATGTATATATTTATATTCTTATATTTTATATTATAGATAAATATATTTAACATATAAACATTTTTCATAAATATATACATGCATGCATGTGTTTGTGTTCATGCATGTGTTATACATTAAATATACACAGTATACACACATTATGTAAACAAAAACTTTTATTTTGAATGTGTTTAATCGCAACTAATCATTTGACAGCACTACTTTTGATCAATTTACAGCATCCTTGCAAAATAAAAGTATTCATTTCTGTAATCCCCACCTTGAAATAAAAGCTTTTTATTTCAGATAAATGCTGATCTTTGGATCTTTCTATTCAAAGAATCCTGAAATGAAATTACATAACTGATTTAAATATTGATAAAAAGGTTTCTTGAACAGCAAATCAGCATATTAGAATGCTTTCTGAAGGATCATGTGACACTGAAGACTGGAGTAATGATGCTGAAAATTTAGATTTGATCACAGGAATAAATTATATTTTAAAATATATTCAAATAGAAAGCAGCTATTTTAAATAGTAAAAATATTTCACAATATTACAGCTTTTGAAATCTTACAGACCCCAAACTTTTAAATGATAACTTACACATTTAGCAATGTACACTCAAAAAATGTTTCGGTCTAAATTTACATTTTATGTAATTCAATTGCATAACAATTTTCCATCCATTTAGATTACATAGTTTTAACATAAACAAATCAATAAACTTAATGTGATTCGTATGCATCAGTCATCTGTGAATGAAATGGGTAAGATTTATGTAATAGTTCACAGAAAAGTCCCCACACTGCTCAGCGTTCATGTGTTTCCACACTACAGAGTGTTAAAGTAGCATTGAAGCAGTGTTGGAGTTAAGGAAATGATTATGTGATGATTAACCATTAAGGATGAACACCTGCTGTTATCAAGCAGAATCACCGAAGGAAAGAGAAACACAAGAACTACAACTGACTTCAGCCACAGCCGAAGATGAAATCAACTGAAATAAAAGACATTAAATCTCTCAAGATCTGATTAAACAACTCCACAAACAGCATCAGACTGACTTTATTTCTGTCAGACTTCTAGAGAAGCTCTTATTGAGAATTAACAGAGGTTTAGATGCTTTGTTTTGTTTGAAATCACCATCAAAGAGACCAGTGTTTCCTTTTGTTGGGCTCTTGACCCTTGGCATTTTGGTGTGAATATTATACTGGTTGCTTTAACTGTGTGTTCATATTAAACACGTTTAGCTTAGCCAATAAAACCAAGAGAAAAACAAAACAAAACAAAAAAAAACAGGAGTTGTGGGCAGATGATCCACTGACCTCATTTCAAGTCCAATTTCTGATTATACGGATATTGTATTGCTTTAGGTTTTTTGTATAGCTTCAGAACTTGCAGTATTGTAAAATCAGATATTGTGAATAATGTACAAATCAATTTGTGCACAAAAAGTTTTCATCTGCAGCAACACAAAGACCACAGACATCAAGAATCAGTGTATGAATCTCAACAATGGTGACAGTCAACAAAATGCTTCATGTTGCAATGCATGCTGGGTACCAGCATAGTACAAGACTCTCCCATGTATCCCAGCATGCATTGCAGCATGAATAAACAATGCAGCTGAATTTTCCTTTATTCTTACTATTTTCTTTTACGCTTGCTGTTTTTGTTGTGACTTTTTAGTAGCTTGTGATGTTCAGAGTTCTATCTGAATATTTTGTTGACTGTCACCATTGTTGAGATTCATATGCTGATTCTTGATGTCTGAGATCTTTGGGTTGCTACAGATGAAAACTTTTTGCGCACAAAGTGACTTGCAAATTATCTGATGTTTACAATACTGCTAGATCAGGGGCCCGTTTCAGAAAGGAGGTTAAGTGAAAACTCTGAGTATGTTAACCCTGAAATGAGGGAAACTCTGGGTTTTCCGTTTCAAAATGGGAGGTTTGTCAAACCCGGGAAAGCAGGGTAAGTCAAGCCCGTTTCTGAAAGAGAGGTAACTTATACTCAGAGTCAGTTACCGTGGTAACTTACTCTGTGAACCTAACCTGGTCGGGAGCAGGTTTTCTTCAGTAAACCCAGAGTTTCTTTCCGTTTCCTCCCCCTTTTTAAAGTGATAGCGAAGTTTAAATACCTTATTCATTCATTCACGCTGCAAAATTGCTTTTCTTACTGAGTATTTTTGTCTTATTTCAAGTACAAATGTTTAAAAATTCTTAAGGTAAGATGCATTTTCTATAGATGAAAAATGATCTAGATATTTAGTCTTGTTAAAATATAAAATTGTTCTCCATAGGGTAAGAAAAATAATGCAAACGGAAACAAGAATAGGCTATTTTTAATTTCTTACCTCATTGCCAGATAATTTGCAGAATAAAATAAAAAATCACTTAAATTCATTTTTTTTCCCCTTCATGGAAACAAGACTAAATACCTTATATTATTTATTTTATTATATATTTTTTTTTACACTGTATTCATGTACATATTTGAGCGGTATCATTTTAAATGGTAGTTTTCTTTAAAACATCAGAGATGCAGACCACATTATAAGTCCTATATGCAGATTTTAAGGAAAGTGTGCATCACTCTCACGCTCTTTCTGAGATTTTTTTCCTGGGCACAAATCCGTCAAAGAGTTTTCACAGGACTGTAGGTCAGTGGTGTAGCAATCGGTTTAAATGAGGCTAATCTGATAAATGATGTTCACTTGATAACATCTTTCTGTGACCTCTGGAAGTAACCCAATAATCAGAATTTCCTTCAGGATTTCCAGTGTGGTTGGATGCATTGATGACCATCGCACCTTCTGAAAATGAATCGGATTACTGTATGGAATGGAAGGATGCCAGATGGAGGGGTAGTACGAGCCGTAACCACCACCACAGCTGTTAAATAAACAAATTATTCACAAGTTTTTGGTCATCTTTATTTCCTAATACAAAAGCAAGAGTTATTCTTTTTACTTTTGTATTTTAGAAATCTTCTAATACTTGACCATCTCCTCTTCATCTGTCAGTGGGAGCCTCTGCCTTCTTGCTGTCGACAATTCTGTAGTTAATTTTATTATTCTAATTAAGAAATGTAACAGGTTGGATTAGAGAATATTTAATTATGTGAAAAGAGTGTTTTAGACTATGTGGAAAAAGCTGCAGTGCATTGAAATAGACATTGAATGATATTTAATATCAAATGTTTGTAAAGTCATTTAGCCCACACCCATGAACCTTTCATGTTTAAAGCTTTACCATGATTGAATTGTGTTTTTATACTTCATTTTTAGCTGCTGCCACGTTCTTGTTTCTTTTTTCTGTCTTTTTCCCTTTTTTTTGTGGCCATGGGATACCATTAAAATGAATATTAATTCAATAATTTACAGTTTTCACCTCTGATATTATAAGTTATTGACAGAATTAAAGTTAGGCATTGACGGAAGTATGCGCGCTGACGTCTTTTTGGCGGGAGCTGTTGCCATGGTGAATCGTAATATCTGCACTTGATGATGGCTTTTTATAGTCGTGGTGCACGCGCTTAACTCAGAGTCAACCTACTTAGAGTTGAGTAAACTAAGCCCTATTCGCTTAGTTAATTTCAAAATCACACATGGTCCCCAGATACTAATCCCGTGCCAATAGGGCTTAAGTCAACTCAGAGTTCAAGTTTAAACTCAGAGTTGGTTGAACCTCCTTATTGAAACGGGCCCCTGAAGCTATAAAAAAAAAAATTGCTAAAGCAATACAACATCCATATAATCAGAAATTGGACTTCAAATGAGGTTGGTGGATCATTCTTGGCTTTACTGGCTAAGCTAAGTGTGTTTTATATGAACACACAATTAAAGTAACCAGTGTAATATTCACACCAAAATGGCAAGGGTCAATAGCCCAACAAAAGAAAACACTGCTCTCTTTGTTGGTGATTTCAAACAAAACAATAAAGCATCTAAACCTCTGTTAATTCTCAATAAGAGCTTCTCTAGAAGTCTGACAGAAATAAAGTCAATCTGGTTACTATGTGAAGCTGATAAAACTGTGGAGTTGTTTAATCAGATCTTGAGAGATTTAATGTCTTCTTTTATTTCAGTTGATTTCATCTTCGGCTGTGGTTGAAGTCAGTTGTAGTTCTTCAGTGCGTTCCAAACGGGATATATCGCCCTCTGAAGGGCACTTCGGAGCGAAAACAATCATGGCCGCCATATTGAAGGGTCGTTCCAAACCAAAGTGCTCAAAACTAGCCACCTCAAAGGGCCCTTCGGAATGAAGGATTTCGAAGGGTACAACTGATGGACACTTCGGTCCCCCATGATCCTTCGCGCAGAATCTTTGCATGATGACGGTGCCTCCGTGTGGGCGTGTTGATGACGCAGAAGGGCACTTCAAGAAACAGTTGTTTGGTCCCCTACACCCTTCAACCCTTCGAAGCGCTCACTCCGGAGGGTAAACCCTTTGAAGGGATTAGGGCACAGGGATGAGCCCTTCTGAATGGAACGCAGGGCTTGTGTTTCTCTTTCCTTCGGTGATTCTGCTTGTTAACAGCAGGTGTTCATCATTAATGGTCAATCATCACATAATTATCTGCTTAACTCCAACACTGCGTTAATGCTACTTCAACACTCTGTAGTGTGGAAATACATGAACACTGAGCAGTGTGGGGACTTTTCTGTGAACTATTACATAAATCTTACCCGTTTCATTCACAGATGACTGATGCATACGAATCACATTAAGTTTATTGATTTGTTTATGTTAAAACTATGTAATCTAAATGGATGGAAAATTGTTATGCAATTGAATTACATAAAATGTAAATTTAGACCGAAACACTTTGAGTGTACACATTTAACACATTTAGTTTGCATTTAGCATTTAAAAAAATAACAGGATTAAAAACCTTACCTTGAGTATGGTACTGATCAGGACCCAGTTCCATTCCAAATTCTGTTTATGATTGAGAATCTGACTGTCTCTGAGGTTCATCATCAGGGCCTCCTCAGTGTCCTAAAAAACACAACAAAAATGCAGATCACATCCAAGCTGGAACATCCAAGAAATGCTTTCCTCCAGTCACCAGCTCACACCTTAATGACAAAAATGTCCCTCTGGGGCCTTAGGTGCTGGTCCCGACAGTAATGAGCAGCCAGCGATTTGCGAATAATGTGGTCCAAGTAAAGACTATTGGGTTTGGGGCCTCGTTTCTTCTTCTCATGAAATCGCTTCAAGTAATTGACTGCAGCACTTGCCCGTCTACAAAACACAACCGAACAGTGCTCCATCAAATCACAGAAATAATCACGTAGCTTTGACACTGTGCTATTTGTGTTGCCAGCTATGTAGGACAAGACAGCAACTCACAGTCTTTTCTCCTGAGGAATGTCAGAAGAAGCAGCCAAATTTATAAGAGTGGGCAGGCAGTGCAGGTGGTGACTATGGGAGTGGGGAAGAATGGTGTTGGCCTGAAAATAAAATGAAAGTTATTTAAGGTTATATGAGGTATAATCCAAGATTAAGCTGTATTTTCTGTTGCAGTAATTTGAGAATAATACCATATGCAGGAGTTCTCCTAAAAGGATGGTTGCACGCACTGAAACACTATCGTCACTGCTAGTGATCACTTCAACCAGGCCCTGAAAATAAACAACATTATGGCTTCAGAAGTAAATAGAGTGGAAGATGGACTGCTTTCCAGGGTTTTTTTGTCCTTTTTGAAGCTTGACAGTCTTTATACGCTTCATTGCATGGAAAATAGCAGCATGAACATTCTTCAAAATATCTCCTTTTGTGGCCCATGTAAGAAAGTAAGTCATATGGGTTTAAAACAACACAAGGGTGAATAAAAAAAAAAATGAACCACAGCTTCTTTTCTTCAAGAATTGTTCATGTTCGGAAAGATGATGGTGAATCACAATTTTAAAATGGTAAATTACCTCTAAAAGTCCACGGTGGATGAATGCACAAAGTAGCAAGGCGAGATAGTTATCCATCAAATCTGGTCTAGGTGGACAAAGAACACAAACACGCGTCAAGACTTTGAAGCTAAATGCATTCAAGCCTAATCTGCAAAGGCTTCACTATTTAGCTCAGTTTCAGGGTTAATCAAGCCCAGCAAATGCTCTTACCTGGACCGTGCCCTATGCGGAAGAATTATTTTTGCTTCTGAGGCTACAAATCCATCTGACAGTCTCCAACTGTCCTGAAACCTACTGGGGTCTGGAAAAGGGATAGATGACATTGTTGCTGTCAATGTGAGTTGATTTCTCATATGGTAGATGTCTGGAAATAAATATGTTAATCAATGCAAGCACACAGTGGTTGCACTCACCCACACTGAGAAGAGCTTCTATAAAATCTTGTGTCACCACGGGAACAGGGAGTCTGAATATATCATACATCACCTCCAGAAGACCTCGCTGAGAAGAGAGCGACAGAGTGTGATGAAGTACCTCATAATGAGGCTTGAGCACTGACTCAGTAATCACTGTGGTTAATATGTACATCTCATTGTATAATATTTAGGGCTTGTTTTTTTGTGTTTTTTTTCCTATTTTTATCATTATACACCAATAATATTATTATATATAAGAATTATTTAAACTATTTTAAATTTATTTAAAAAAAATTTTTTTTAATATCATTAATTAATCTCAATATTTTGTATGCATTCTAAGGACACTAAATAAGCATTTTTGTAAATATTAGGTTAAAGAAAATGTGTGGACTCATTGCAAATTTCTGCAACAGTGCTCTTTGTTTGTACTTAGACCCCCCCCCCCAAAAATAAAATCAATCAATCAACAGATTCTATATT
The DNA here is from genome assembly GCA_021397915.2 of Tor tambroides. Classification (NCBI taxonomy): domain Eukaryota; kingdom Metazoa; phylum Chordata; class Actinopteri; order Cypriniformes; family Cyprinidae; genus Tor; species Tor tambroides. Next base: position 112,014 of record JAFVLL020044436.1, on the reverse strand, counting down.
TCTGAAACTGTTTCACAGAACATGCAAAAATACAAAGCCACACCTGCAAAAATTCAATAATAAAATAACACTCTCCACACTTTATGGACAAACAGTTGTTACATATATATAAACTGTAAACATTAATTACACAACTAATAATGTTTTAAAAACACAAAAAATATGCACCAAACTTAGTGTTGTAGCTTTTGAAATCAAAAGAACTGGTTGCTTGATTTCCATACTATGTGTTCTGCAAGCTTTCTAATTATATCCTCTAACCATACCCTCACTTCCATATTTGGTATACACAGCAGACCAATGAGAGACTGGATTCCAGAGTTGCCTGATTTGCAGAGATTAATGATGCCTGGAGGTACAGTGGGACAAAACAACAGGTTTGGTCTAAGAACTGCACTCATGAGGAAATTCCATTTAAAAGATGCATGATGCATTACAATATTCATGCAAACATTTTCTTTTTAGATGCATCGTCTTAAGATATGCACTGTTACACAATCAACCTTAAGTATTGACTGAAATCTGGGACTACAAGGATTCCAGAGAAAGCCTCGCAGCTTTCCACAGAATTTAAACGGCATTGCTTACCTGACCAAGAGCGAAGGGAAGCAACAATTGACATCTTACTGGCCAGAAATCGAGCCTCCCGGTCTTCTCTGTAGAAGGAAATACCACACATCCATACATGCAGCATATAAGAGTTGCATGCTTGTGTCACCAATGGCAAAATCTACTTGGAAAGACCTTAAAGCAGCACACTCACTTGAGTTGACCCTCTGCTGTGTCTGGATTGTGTCTGTAGTGAAAGTCTGTGTAAGGTGCCAGGATTTGCTGAAAAAAATAAAAGTAAGTAAAACTTTACTAAACACCTTGTAAAATAGTTTTTACCAAATTTGCATAAAGCATATAAATGTCATACAGTAATATAAAATGTAAGGTTGAATTAAAGACAAACTAACAGGACTAAAGGAAAAATAAAATAAAATTGCAGCAATGTTATTTAATTTAATTATTTATAATAACATTTTATAAAACAAATAATAATTAAAACAATGATGGAATATGAAATAATACAATTTCTGATGGGTTAATTGTTGAAGACAGATCCAAACCTCGAGCTCCACGTCAGAGCGAACGTATTGCCGTGTATGTGGGTGATTGAGCAGGTGCAGGATGGTGGTCATCAGAGCCTCATTGATGCGACTGAGCTGGCAGTCGATTACATTCTTCAGGATGGTGCTGAGACCACCCCTCTTGGCCACAATCTCAGGGTTCTCCAGTGCTGCACACACAAACATGGACATTCATGAGGTCAACGTACACGTTCACGGATTGATACGGTACAGTTCACCGATCAGTCTGCAAACCTACCAAGTTCACAGATAATGGCGATGCAGGCACGAACCATACGGTCCCGCTCCTGCGGTCCATCGTTACCCACAGCTATGAGGGAGTTTGTGATTGAGCTTGGGAAGATCAGGGCGTTCACAGTGATCATCTGGAAAATCATTGTAAAAACACTTATACCGACACTTTCAAGAAATGGGCCAGTGTACATTGTGAGGACAAAATGGTTTACTGCGGAGTTCATTTTATTTGAGTGCAACATGTAATAATAGAATGAGATTCTACTATCCAGGGCAGAAACATGTAAAATAAACTATAAAATTAAATTAAATCTAGAAGTATAAAGAAGAAATTAAATGGAAAAATTAAAAATAATAATACTGGGGCCAGCATTTATCATAGTTTATTTATTTGTTCAAAATACGTAGGTTGGTAAATGGAATTTTTGTAGCAAGTAAATTCATCAGATATTGTGTGCAAGAAAATACCTGCAGGATAAAATTAAATTAAATAAAGTAAAATAAAAATCTAGATTTATGACGGCGTTTTAGTGCTTCGTTAAAAAAAAAAAAAAAAAAAAAAATCTAAGATTACGAGAATAAAGTCGAAATGTTTCGAGAATAAAGATTATAGTTATAATATTTTGAGATAGGCTATTCTAGCCTTTTGCGCGTGCAAATGGCCCGGATTGGGAGCACCGGGATATTCCAAAGTCTCAGCTTTCAAATTATGTCAGTTTTATGAAATACAAACAATATGTAGGCTATATTGCAATAATGTGTTTGTCAAGCGGCATGTGAGTCAATCATTTTTCCGATTACAATAACGAACTACGAGACATTATTTTCATTATAAATTAGGCTAAACTGTTTTTTTTCATGCCTTATGATGTTCCTTCACTTATCTTGCTATAAACTCGAAATAAAGAGCAAAAACACATTTATAATTTGTATTTCATTATAAAACTGATAGAATTTGAAAGCTGAGCTGTGTGTAAAAGCAACAAAGCACAAAATAGTCGCGATTACTGGGTGCCTGGCGCGCTACAAATAATGAATGGAAGACGTTAAATATTATGTCCTCATTTACAGTATTATACCACGAATAAAACAGTTTGTGAATAGTCACTTAACGTTTACAGCAGCAAAGACAACAATATAACTTAACAAATTTGAGTCCACTTCAACCTTTAGATCGTTTTATTGCCGTTTAATTAAACAGGCTATTTGAGGAATGAATGTTTGGACGCCACAGACGTTTTTGCGGAGTAGGTGGTGGAATCTTCACAATTTAATGAATTGATTCACATAAATACAGCGATCTGTCACGCCACATTAAAGAGCTTGAAAATCACATTATTGTAAGACACATAATTTGTGTTTCGCTATAAAACTGATTTTGAAAGCTGAGACTTTGTTTTATATTAAAAGCACTAAAAGCACAAAGCTTAAGCTATTGCTATTGGGTGGCTGGCGCACTACAAATAACGAATGCAATGGAAGACATGAAATATTATTTCCAAGCATACTGTCCCCGCGAGTATGACACATGGTATGATTTCTGCTAATAATCCCACATATATTTGTAGTGTATTAAAAAAAGGGTTAAATAAGAGAACTACAGCGCCCCCCAAAGGAATGTCGATTGAGTGTGTGAGCTGATGTTAAGATACAGTTGTTCCTGTTCAGTCTGTTAATAAATATCATATTCTTGATATTAAGCCGTTTCCGCGAGTCCTTAAAATTGATTCTTCCGCATCCCAGTAAGATGATGCGGCTGCTCGGACGCAACAATATTCAAATCAATTTCGGTGGCCTGGCAACTTCTCCCGGTGCTCTCAATGCGGGCCATTTGCATGCGCAATATAGGCTATAATATTATAAATATTATAACTTTAATTTCTACGATTTAAATTCTCGAAACATATTTCGACTTTATTCTCGTAATCTTAGATTTTTTTTATTTTTAACGTGGCACTAAAACGCCGTCGTATAGATTAAACTCTAATATAAAGATAAAATTAAATTAAATTCTGACAATGCTAAAAATAACATTATTTGGTGTAATGTAATGTGTTTATGCAGTTTAAGGTTAAAAAACACATTATTTTCCACATACCGTACATTATTGTTGCTCCTCTCTGCCCCGCCTTTCTGAAACGCGCCGATTTTTACAAACTCATCGTTCTGAAAAGCACGGTGTGCTCTGATTGGCCAGCTATCCAGTCCATTGTGATTGGCTGAATACCTCAAGCGTGTGACGGAAACGTTACATCCCTTACCATATTTGGAAGCACACAGCGTCTCCACGACATGGCAGCGGTGGCAACAGCAAGAATAAAAGTTACGCCTTCTTTCTTTGCGTAAACATTTGGGCGGTGTTATGCAAATCTTCCAACACAGCGATGTAAATATCTGGGGGCGTGTTTAAATGAGGCGTTTTAGGAAGGCGTGGACAAGTCTTAACTTTTATAAAGAATATCTCTTTGGGTTTGAGACTTTAGTCTTTGCAACTTTACGGATCTTATATATACACGAACAGCTTGTAACACTCCAAAGACAAAAGAAAACTTGAAATCGCATCATATGACCCCTTTAATTTTTTTAACAGGACTCCTGTGATTTTTTTTTCATTATTGAATGAACACAAAACAGCAGGAAGTGTTCACATCTCACCTTTCTCACCAGTCGGAGTGCTTGTGTGCGTTCCACCTCATTACTCTGCTGGATGTCAATGCACCTACAGGTCAAAAGGTCACATTAGCCAACATTATGTGAACCAGTCAACATTAGTAGTCAATGCAGTGAAATGCTTCTCAAACCATAATAACACTGGGAAAGCGGAGTATTACCTTTAAATGCATTCTAATTTATTAATTTTCCTATCCAAGATCTGACTTGCTGAGTGTTCAGACAGGACAGAGGAAGTAGCACATCCTTACAGTACCACCACTTCAAAATGACCTTAACTGGACTTGACTAGCTCTTCACATGAACGCTCCTCCTCTTTCTCTGTCAGATACTAACAAGAGATGATCCATAACTCATCATGAACTAACATCAAGTCTTGTTTCGGATGGAAACAGTTAGTCCTTATCCCAAAATCCCTAGCTCAGAACTAAACTGCTGAAATGACTGGCTTGCATACAGTACTATGAAAACATGTCACACAGACCTGGCAATCAGGTAATCCACCTGGAGCCGGAGCACTTTCTGGAGGACATTACTGTCTCGGATGAGGTAGCGGAGAGCACGCAAACCAGCCGCCCGCACCTCCTTAGCCTCATTGAGCAGCGCCAACCTGAGGCTATGAAAGAAACAGAAAAGACAACATGAGACATGAATCATTTAACTTAAGTAATGTCACATAATTCAAAGTAAACCAGGACATTCGATGAAAAATAATGTTTTATATATTTTTTATGCTCAGACATAAAAGTCATTTCAGAGGTGGAAAAAGTCATTTCATTTCATTTAAAAATTATGAAAAATCTAACGATTAATTGTGCATGGGAACGTTTACTAGAAAAAAAAACCCAAATAGATTCTATTTTATACACTATTGTTGAAAAGTTTTTTTAAAAATGTTTTTAAAAGAAGTCTCTTACACTCATCAAGGCTGCATTCTTTAAAGTACAAACTATAATATTCTGAAACTATTCTGAAACTATGTAATATTCTATCACAATTTAAAATAACTCTCTTCTATTTGAATATGTTCCAAAATGTTCCTGTGATTCCTGCGATGAGAATGCTGAATTTTCAAGCAGCCAGTATTCAGTGTCACATTGATCTTTCAGAAATCATTCTAATATGCTGATTTGGTACTTAAACATTTGTTATTACCAATGTTGAAAACAGTAGTGCTGCTTAATTTATTTATTTATTTTTTGAAAACTGATGGATTTCCTTTTCAGGATTCTTTGATAAATATAATAATTTTTTGTGATATAAAAATGTCTTTGTCACTTTTGATCTTCTGTTTTATTTATTTAGTTCAAAATCATAAAATTTAAATTTCTTAAAAATAATTTTATAATTTACATAAAATAACTGAAAAAAAACCCCCTCAGATTTAATGATCAAAACACCTTTGCTTCAACCTTACAACTTTAATCTAACGCTTTTTTTGCTCCATGACTCACCATATGATAATTTCTTCATGAGTAAAGCCAAACTTTTCCTCGGAGTGCCCGACATTGCAGAGCAGCTGTATTGGAGACATAAACAAGCACTTATTTAGTTTTCTTGGCAACAAGTAGAGACATTGATGACTTGTTGGAACACTGCAGGGTATTTCACACAAAGCAAAAACACGCCCATGTTCAAAGAGTTGGAGGGTATGTTTTTCTCATCCTCAGGTGATTTATACATTTCACGGCATGGTTGACTTGACAAAACCTGTTCAACTGATCGTCTGCTGAAATATAACAATGCTGTCAGCAAACTGATAATTCGCCTGAAGTGGTGAATATGAACCGGTTATGATTTCCAGTTAAGGTTATCAAATACAGAGGAAAAAAACAACAACGGTTTTCCCTTTCGAGTTTTCCCTTTTTTCTACGGTCAGTGCCACCTGTGACAGGTCAACTATAAACAAAATAAAAGACTCTACAAAATAAAATCACATGACGTGAACTGCATTTTTACATTTTCTGTACTGGTAATAGTAATGCCACAGAGCCATCTGAAGAGTTTCCATCTCTTTTTAAAGCCATTAGACTGGCAAGCACAACTCGCAAAACATGCACATATCCTCAGCCTTACACCTTCAATCTTGTACTTGTTCTGTGGCAGCTGGCAGGCAGCAGAAGACTGAACTTGAACGATCTAGAAAAGATTACATCTGCACTGCTGCCCTTACCCCGTTTGTGTTAAAATGCAAAACTGATCCAGATTCAGCACTTCAGTACTTTGAGAGCATCTGAGCTTGGGTTAATTCCTTAGGTCTGCTCAGATCATTTTATTTTAGGCCAGATCCTGTAAGTGTGGGACAGAAATGCCCTCAGGCCTCGACTGACGGAAACCATAAAGTACTCTGTTTACGCCATTTTACCAAACACCAGTAAGTATTCACATGCAGGACTCCTGTGTTGTAATACCAAACAGATGTACCAGATTCAGCAGGCTGCATTAGGGATAGGCAGGATTTTCAACTAGTTTTTTTTCACCAACCGACTAGCTGATTAGAAGTTAATTATTATACACAGTAGATATAGTGCTGGGCAGATTGACTAAAAATCTTTATCAAGGTTTTTCTAGGATTCTGGTGGTTTCACGGTTTATCACGGTTTCTCATTCATATAACAGTGCCTTTATATAAATGACAAAGCATGAAACAGTTACAGAACCACTGCATTTTAATTACGATCCAAAGAAATGCGCTACATATAACATTAGAAGTTTTTAAAGTCAATTAGTTTGCATGATTTTAAAATTTAAAGCAAAAACAGAGTGGTCTGGCCTTTGCTTTGTGAAATTATGCCACATAAAACATCTGCACGAAACAAATCGCAGATGAACTGAACGAAAATGCAAATTCACTCACTGACAGCAGGTGGCGCTTATGGAACTTATGGGCATACAACGTTTCCTTGGTTACTGCTGTAAACAAAGCAGTGCTGTACTTTTAAATACTACATTAATATGCATTATTATGGAGGTAAGATGAAAAGAAAACACCATCTAAACTTTTCTAAAGACAGTCAGTTCCCCTCAGAGATACGTATCCATTCCAGAGATATGTGTACATTCATACAAATCCCCACCCCAGTTCAGTAGCTTATTTATGTATTGTGAATGCTACATCAAAATGAGATTGGGCTAGGTTTCGAGTAGTAACTAAGCGGGTTTTGTTGTGAAAACCTGGCAACTCTGCTCCTCTCAATTCACGACTCTGTCTACATTGCTTAGCCACTTGTATGCCGGTTTTTAAAAAATTTATACCGTGTGCGTAATTCAAACTGGTATACCGTTTGAACCGTTATATCACCCAACACTAAATATATAAAACAGCTTTAACATTTTTAGCAGCTGTTTTTGTACAAAAAAAAAAAAAAAAAAATGTTGTGTCTGACCCTAATTATTCAGGGAATTTTGACTCACCTAAAAATTTAAATTCTGCCATCATTTACTCACCCTCATGTCTTTCCAAACATTATTCAGGGAATTTTGACTCACCTAAAAATTTTAATTCTGCCATCATTTACTCACCCTCATGTCTTTCCAAACATTATTCAGGGAATTTTGACTCACCTAAAAATTTAAATTCTGCCATCATTTACTCACCCTCATGTCTTTCCAAACATGTATGAGTTTCTTTTTTCTATGGAAAAATAAAGAAGATATTTTAAAGAATGTTAGTAACTAAACAGTTTCAGTTTTCATTGACATCCACTGTATTTTTTTGTTTATACTATGCAAGCCAATGGGAAACAAAACTGTTTAGTTACCAACATTCTTCACAATATCATCTTTTGTGTTCCACAGAACTCTCTCACAGGTTTGGAATGATATGAGGTTCAGTAAAAGATGACAGATCCCTTATCGAAAGTGCACTAACCATTCAGACAACTTAAAACTAGTCATATGTGTATCTCTTCAGGGTTTGCCCTGCAGTATCAGCATGGAAATGTCCAAATAAGTCAGGATTTAGGCAGATATCAACATTGATTCCTGCATTCCCTGGTCCACTGCAACTCCTGATCCACTCTTGAGATGACAAACCTTGATGAAGTTGTTCAGGTGGCCGAGTTTGCGCATATTCGAGACTCCTTGCTGTTTGGCCACATTCTGGAGGATCTCTCGCATGTTCTCAGAGGGGTCTGGAAAAAAAATTGTTGTGAGGTCATCAGAAAAACAAAGATATAATGTTCTCCCTGCAACAGCATGCCATAAGTAACCGCACCATTTCCATTATTGTTATGCTACAACCACAAAAGTGCTTTATGGGATGAAATCAAGCATACATCAGTTAAATTAGTAAGCACACAAAAGCAGAGTGTTTTTGCTAGACACAGTGGGACTACCTGACATCATCTCACTTAAATTCTCATAAATAACACCCTGTGCTCAGTTTGGTAAGGAAGTCTTAGCATGCATCAAAAAACAGTGATAAATTTCCAACAGTGAATCATCAACAGCAAAGAGCTGACTTCTCAACACAACAAAGTACAATCTGTAAAAGTTATGGAAAACCAGTTCCAGTGCAGACAGAATTTAAACTACAGACAAATTATCTACGTAGCAACAATTCGGCTATATATATCCAGTAATGTAATATAATAATTTTCATTAAATTAGTCACATGAATATCTAAAAAGAAACCTGGCAACCATTCAAAGCAAGTTTGTGGGAATTCAGATATTTTTTCAACCCAAAAAGTAAATAAATAAAACATAATAATTGAAGGAAAGCGATATTTGCTCCTCTTATAAAGTAGTACAATAAAATGAACATTAGTGTTTAATATTGTGCAAAACCAGCTAGCATAAAATGCAGACACTCAAAGATACTACAAACACAGCACTCTTTACGACTTATTTCCCCCAGCAGTCACACAGGATACATGTTCAGTCATCTGCACCAAAACAAAACAAAATCCACAAATATTCCACAGACTTTCATACGGGAACCAAAAACAGTGTAGCTCAGGTCTTGTCTAAATACAGGTAGTCTGCCATTCAAAGGTTTGGGGACAATAAGTTTTCTTTTTTAAACTGTGACACTGAAGACTGTCAAAATTCAGCTGTGCCATATCAGGAATAAAGTACTTTTTAAAATATATTAAAACAGAAAATTCACAATATTACTGTTTTGTTGTATTTTATATCACATAAATGCAGTGTTAGCCTACATTTTTGTTTTTTAAAAAGTGACCCCAAACTTTTTAATGGTGGGTATTAGCAGGAATTCATGACTGGAATACAAGTTCTGGATTAATACTATCTGAGCTCAGGAAACCAAGGCAACATTTTCAATGACTCAGTTACAAAATCTAGCCAGTTTAACACTAACGACTTAGCCTTTGGAAGCATCCAGAAAAGGCCATCCACACAGAGGTCAGACGGGAAAAACAGCCTCAAGGTTAACCTATCAGCAATGACAGCACACAATCATGACCCTGCAACAGCTAATGAGCTACTTTCCCACCACAGACACTAAATGACAAACAATACTAAAGCTATATTTAGCATATTTTGGTGTATTTAGCAATACTGTTAACAATGTATTATAAATAAATCCATTACTATATGGAACAAAACCACACAAATCAGCAGAGAATATGCAAGTAAAACCCGTGGTACGATCACAAGGGTCAAGAACCCCCTGAATTCACACTTGTTTGTGCAGGATTTTGTGTTTAGCCCAAAAGACAGGCAACTTTAACAGCAACCTTATTACTAAATAAAAATTCTGGTCGTGTGCACAGAATAAGTCAATAAAAATCAATATATGTACACAATGATCTGTGACATTTTCAATTAAGATTTTGAATTGTTTGTTGATCTGTACAGTGAGCTCATTGCTAGTCATGTTAACTAATGTTACCAAATGGATAAAGTCTTATCCAAAAAAAACAAAAAAAAAACAGAATTAATTTAGAAGTATAACTGCATTAAACTGGACGTCAGCTGACATATTATTTAAAAAATAAATAAATAAAATGGTATTACAGAAAAAAAAGAAGTTAATTTTGCATGATTTCTTGCTGCAGCAGACTGTTGTTTTGGTCCCTAACGTTACACCCTTTGGACCCTACAGTCCTACAATGCTGGACTGAAGAGATACATATTTCATGCAACCATTACATAATACTACAAAGCATTCGACACCTCTAACACCATATGTTTTTCTCTGCTTTTAAGTATTGTATACTTATATATAAGAGCATATACTGTGTACGGATCTATATGTTCCATGTTCCCTTAGTTTAAGGCTGTGTCTCAAAACCAAGTGCAGCAAGCATTTTGGGCCATCATAGGTGGGTTTGGCACCCGCGAGGCTGACATTCCAAACAAGCCTACGATGCCCAGAAATGCTGTCTAGGTAGGGAGTTCACTAGGTTCATCTGACTTACCTCTTGTGAGATCGAGAGGTACATTTTCCTCCCCACTGTCATTCCGCCCTGTATATGTAAGATAAAATAAGACATTGAGAAACGGAAGCTTGGGGTAGGTGTAGCTGATGAAGACTGCATTATATTATCCTGACGGATCTGTTAATCGGCCGAGCAGAGTAAACTTAATCTCACCTCGCATCCGTATACTTCGGATAGGACGGCCTCGGATGCTGACCGCCATGTTTAGCAGACACATTCACAACACCGGAAACCTCGAAGAATATCGCGAGAACCGGGCTTTTGAGCAGACTTGTTTTTTTTTGTTGTTTTTTTTTTGAGCAGACTTGTGTCTGCACTTCTACATGTCCATCTGACTGGATCATAAATAAAACTGCAAAGTAATAAATTAATTCGTTTTTTATACACAATGCATAAAGCAATTATGACACTAATGTAAAATTAATTTTAAAAAATGCCAACCAATGCAAATGAGCTAAGAGTGGTGTGATTTGGTTATAGCATACCTTTGATGTTTTACAATTGTTTTTTTTTTTCAGAGCAAAAACGGGTTCTGTATAAATGGCCCCTTAGGTTTAGCTGTACATTAACCTATCCAGGGACACTATTAACATTAGTGAAACAACACTTATATAACAATGTAAATATACGATATAATATTATATACCAAAATTAATGAATTGCCCTTATAAATAAAAAATGAACGAATGAAATGTTTCACATTTTATTTTTTATTGTGTACTTATACAGCATAAGGTATCTGTCTAGGGTATATATATATATAAACTTACAATATGTAGGCTACATATGTATACACAGCATGATATATACAAAATGCACATATATACAAAATGTGGGTGAAGTTTCTTTCGTACATTTGATGGTATCCCTATAGAATCCTCCACTTAGAAATCTCCTTTAGATGTATACACTTTAAACTTATACAGGAAATCATTATTAAACTGTGTTTTCTGTAATAATTATCATGAAACCAAATTGCATTTATTTTTCACATTGTACATTCAGTTTTTTATTGTGGTGTGAGATACAGAAATTTATCAATGAAAATATTCAGCTCAAGACCTCTCTCACTCTCTCAAAATATATTTTTGGCTTCATTGATTATTATGAGGAATATGCTTTTATTCAGTGTATTTACTTATATTTTTTGACCAAATCATTTCACATTCAAACTCGGTTTTATGATTTGAATGTATGCTGACTAAATTAATCCAGAGACAATATCAGAGACTCTTAGAATAAGAAAGCTAAATCCTTTAAAAGTCTGTGAGCTTTAGAAAGTATTTATTTGATATTTTTAAAACTTATTGTACCCATATTCAGATTTTTTTATTAACCCCTTGACACTTTTAATTATTCGTTTTTGTAGGCTATTTGTTTTCACTTTTTTTTTTTCTTTTTATTACTTTCCTGTCTTGTTACAGTATAATGTTCAATATTTGCAACTGAACGAAAATGCATGTATAATGTTAATGTTTATTCCATTAAAAAAAAGTGATATCTCTAATCCTGGGTCTTGTACTCTTATAACTGTAGTATAATATATTTTGTAGGAACTGTGATCACATTAGAAAGTTCTTATAATAATTCTGCTTAAAGTTCGTGTTTATTGACGTTAAATGCGTGATGTCCATAAACAAATTACAAGCACTACGATCACGTACAAGCGTCATGTGTAATAGCAGCTCATCTCCAGTGGGTGTCAGTGTTGTCTCCTGTTTCTCTGACTGCAACAGAGGAAGAAGAAGAAGTGTCACGTTGCGGCGAAAACAGGTATCGCTCATCCAGCTGTAGTTCTGAATAGGTACATTTCGTGAAATTACAATTTATTACACTTTAATGATATTGGTTAGCGGATATTGTGGTTATGTGTATAACCGCTAGCGTTAATATTTCTTACTAACTATAAATGTGCTGTTGAGAAAGCGCAGAATGAGGTTCATTTAAATTAAGTGTAATTAAGTGGTAAATAATACGAATGTTTTCGCAGTCACGTTCAAAGTATCTGCTCTACTGCGATGTAACACATGTAAATACTATTATAAGAAAGATATTCATTATTAATTTAGCTGGTTTAGGTGTAAAACTGTGTCATTATTTGTCTACAGAATAAGTGAGTGAAGGAAAAATGGGGCGCTCATCCAAAGACAAACGCGATATATACTACAGGCTGGCGAAGGAGGAGGGCTGGAGAGCGCGAAGTGCCTTCAAACTCCTGCAGCTGGATGAGGAGTTCAACCTTTTTAAAGGTAAGAGCTTCAATCTGCATGGGATAGTGAATGAGTCATCATAGGATATGTCTCGAAAGCTTGTGAACTGCCTACATAGACAGCATCAAAGCAGTCTTTTATGTTCAAAAGACTGTTCATGTCCTACCATCATACAGGTGTTAGTCGTGCTGTGGATCTGTGTGCTGCACCTGGCAGCTGGAGTCAAGTTCTGAGCCGCAAACTCCGGTTGGTTAAATGCAAATACACAATGCACTTGATCTGTACTGCATGATAAAGTGTAAACCGCACATACAGATACTGATCAGTAAAGTGTTTTTATTGTAATTGGCACTTAATCTTTTTTTGGTCCGATTTCAGTGGAAAAGACAAGAGTGAAGAGGTCAAGATTGTGGCAGTTGACCTTCAAGCAATGGCCCCTTTGCCAGGTGTTACACAAATTCAAGGAGACATCACCAAGGTGGAGCTTGCAAGACTTTTACACTTAAACATTTTTGCTTTTTTTATCAGCAAGTCATTATAGCATTTCAATCTATGTGTTATTATAGCATGAATATATACTTGTTAAAGCAAGACACTCCAGGTGAATAGGGTAAAAATAAAAAAAAGACTAATAGATATTACCATACTTCCCCAGTTAAATTATTAGATTAAGAATTGCAAACATTATTACAAGTATAAAAAAGTTTTTTAAATATGCACTAGTTTGCATACATTTCCAGAACAAAAATAGGAACGTTGGATAAAGCCAGGTTCAAAAGTGTTTACAGAGGGGATTTGCGTTATCCCTCCAAAAATCAGAAAGTGCTGTCAATAACCAGAAATAAAAAATCACAATGCTTTTAGAAATAAGATGTTAGATTAATGATGTTTGAACAAGCTCATCTGTAAAAACCTTCAGAATATAGATAGGAATAAAACTGCAAAGTCTGGTGTAAGTAATACTGAAGTGGAGATTTCTAGCTCAGTGCATGGGAAAAAAACTAATTTAGAAAAAGATCCATTAAAGATGTGTATTGTAGTTAAATCCACAAATGCAAATAGAATAAGTGCAATAAAATAAACACTTAAATGTGTATTTTGGATGTTTACTTTCCACTAGTCTGAAACAAGACGACGTTAAAAGCCAAACAGACCAAAATCTAAAAATTGACAAGTGCTTGATAAAACAATATTTGAGCCTGTGGTGTCTTGCCTTAAGCATATTTTTTGTTTGTGTTTTCATATTGTCATTGCTTTTCATAGATTTCTACAGCACAGGAGATTATTCGACATTTTGAAGGACAGTCAGCAGACTTGGTTGTGTGTGACGGTGCCCCTGATGGTGAGAAATAACCTTGTGTTTTATTGAACATGATGTTGTTTTCTAGTCTAGTTTAGCAAAATCTTGAATTGAAGGTTTTATGTCCATTTTTCTATATAGTTACAGGACTTCATGATGTAGATGAATACATTCAGGCACAACTCCTGTTGGCGGTATGAATTCCTATTTTCCATAACTCTTATTTTGGTAACACTTTACAATAAGGTCCCATTAGTTAATGTTAGTAAATACATTAACTCACAATAAATAACATTGAGAAGTACATTTGTTACAGTAATTATTTATTTATTTTTTGGTTTGTTTAGTTAATGTTAGTAATGAAAATATTTTTTATCATCAGTTCATGGTAGCTCAGATCTGTTAAATAATATTGTGCAGTGGGGCTGTTGAATGCTTGAATCTGATTGGCTGACGAACGTTCTAAGGTGTGTAATTATTTTAAGGGAAATGCACAGCGAACGTAGTTCCACACAGCTCTTGACCGCATTACATGTCCATATCACTTCACCAAATGATTTCAGTTAATAAGATCAACTATTTCCATGTTTTTGCCACAAAATTGTTTTATTTTATACGGAAAGCACATAGACTCTGTTTCTCCCGCTCTCTTTCCCTTCCAAACGCACACACACAGTACAAACACACACTCACACACACGGAAACATACATGTGTAATGTTTCATGTGTTATTTGTGACCCTGGACCACAAAAGCAGTCTTAAGTCGCTGGGGTATATTTGTAGCAATAGCCAAAAATATATAGTATGGGTCAAAATTACTGATTTTTCTTTTATGCCAAAAATCATTGGGATATTAAGTAAAGATCATGTTCCATGAAAATATTTTGTAAATTTCTAACTGTAAATATATCAAAACTTCATTTTTGATTAGTAATATGCATTGCCAAGAACTTCATTTGGACAACTTTAAAGGCGATTTTCTCAATATTTTGATTTTTTTGCACCCTCAGATTGCAGATTTTCAAATAGTTGTATCTCGGCCAAATATTGTCCTATCCTAACCAACCATACATCAATGGAAAGATTATTTATCAGCTTTCAGATGATGTATAAATCTCAATTTTGAAAAATTGACACTTATGACTGGTTTTGTGGTCCAGGGTCACATTTATTATTATTAATGCTAGTAATAGTTTTAATAGCATTAATAACTAAATACTAGTTTCAATAGTTTTTGGCTACCACAATTGGTATAGAGGACTGTGAAATTGTTCTGGTACTGCTACCAATTACAACTGAAATGTTGGTATCATGACAACACTAAAATAGTAGCCTAAATATAAATTCATATCTTGTTTTTGATTTACCATATAACTGCTAGAATGCTTGTTGAAGGTTTTGCTTAAGGTTTTATGTTTTCATATTGACAGGCTCTCAATATCACCACACATGTTCTCAAACCAGGTGGCAACTTTGTTGCAAAAGTAAGCTGTCCCATTGTCATTCATACCCTTTATTACCTTGTCAAGTTGTCAGTACAAGATTATGAAATCTGTAAAATGATTTATGTGAGAAATGTTTACTTCAGTCTCAACTAAACTTCAATGTCTTTCTTCTGTGTAGATCTTCAGGGGAAAAGATGTGACCCTGCTGTACTCCCAGCTCAAGATCTTCTTCAGCTCTGTAACTTGTGCCAAACCACGCAGCAGCCGCAACTCTAGCATAGGTGAGAGGAGAATTTCATATGAAGAGGGAATACAAACCTGTATTGGGAATATTATACTTTTTCCAAACATGAACCAGTATGTGTTTTTGCCCTTCAGAGGCATTTGTGGTGTGTCAGAATTACTCTCCACCTGAAGGTTATGTCCCCAACATGTCCAACCCTTTACTGGATCACTCTTATGGTAACTTGTTCCATTACTCCAATATCAAAAATAGTTCTTTCATATTTGATTGTGCTCATCTGTATATGACATTTCTTCTCATTTTATATTGTAAATGTCTATGTGTATGCCCAGTCTTCCTCCTCACAATATGAATGCAAATTTGTCCCATCCAGATGTCGACTTCAACCAGCTAGAGGGGCCAAACCGAATAATAGTTCCTTTCCTTGCTTGTGGAGATCTTAGTGCCTTTGATTCAGACAGGACTTACCCGCTTCAGGTGCTAATCAGCTTTTCAAATCACACATACGTGTCTATGAATGAGTAGTCTGACCTAATGCATGTTTTGCTTTATTCTCAAACAGCTCGATTCTAGTAAAGAGTACCAATATTTACCACCCACCCAACCTCCAATTCGGCCACCATACCAACAAGCTTGTCAGCTCCGCAAGAATAACTTGTTAGCCAAAGAGGACTCACCTTCTGGCGCACTTGATGATTCCCTGTCTGCTTTAGATCTCAACAAAAGTCCAGACACGAACACGGTCACACCAGGAACCTCTGATTAATTACTGATTTGTACAGCTTTTTAAAATCGTTTTATTGTTTTATCAAGATTGATCAACATTTATTTTTAGAGTTTTAAGATACACTCAGAAAAAATGTGATGTTACGTCGTTGTACCTTATTTTAAAGTCGTAAACTATTAAGGGTGACAAGCTGTCATGCACATTTTGTTGAAAGAGTTGGTTGATTATAATATAGTTTATCTTTTATATATGTGACCCTGGACCACAAAAGCAGTCTTAAGTCGCTGGGGTATATTTGTAGCAATAGCCAAAAATACATTGTATGGGTCAAAATTATCAATTTTTCTTTTATGCCAAAAATCATTAGGATATTAAGTAAAGACCATGTTCCATGAAGATATTTAGTGAATTTCCTACCATAAATATATTAAAACTTAATTTTTGGTCAGTATTATGCATAGCTAAGAACTTCATTTAGACCATTTTAAAGGCTGTTTTCTCAATATTTTGATTTTGTTGCACCCTCAGATTCCAGATATTCAAAAAGTTGTATCTCAGCCAAATATTGTCCTGTCCTAACAAACCATACATCAATGGAAAGATTATTTATTCAGCTTTCAGATTATGCATAAATCCCAATTTTGAAAAATTGACACTTAAGACTGGTTTTGTGGTCCAGGGTCACATATTTAATTGTTTCTGTAACTTTTATTACTCTCAGAATTAGCAAAGATTCTTCTCTGTGATTGGTCCTTTGTATGTGTCACAGAAACTACCTGATTGAATTTGAACTTTTAACTGCAGCTCTACATGTTAATAAAACACACGTAACCAAATTTACCATGACGCAGAGTTTGTTGGTTTTATTTGTAGATACAGTGATTCAAATTAAGTTTGAATCCGTTCTTGTATTTTTAATATTGTTTTGGCTTTAAAAGCAGCATTTCAGAGCTTTAAAACAGGTCTGTGTATGAATACAGAATTAATACAGACATATTTTAAAATCTCACAGTCAGAATGACTTTGCTCAGAGACTTAAGTGCAAAGGTTAAGTGCAGGTTGAAATATGTTGTCAAGCCTGCAAGTGAGAAGATCTACCATCTGTTTCCTTTCATTCGCTTGCTCAATGGTCCATGCATATTCTGGACAGTTTCATAACTGTAGTAGTATTTGTCGCTAAGTATATAGCCTAACCCAACAGCATTCTATGTTTTCTTGTATTCTGCTTGAGTCCACTGATGTGGTCTTTTTCAAATTATTCTTTGATGTAGTAATGAATAGTTTACATAAAAATGGAATTGATGGTCATTGTCAGTCATGCAGAGAGAATCAGTCTTGCAGAGATCTCGCCCTCTTACAGTTTGGCAGGAAAACAGAAACCTGTATGCAAAAATGGCAACCGTACATCCGGTTTGTGTGTATTTTTTTTGTACAATGACATTGTCATGCTAGATGTTGCATGCAGACCTGATAGTCCTAACCAGTGTTGCTGTCTCAGCTTGAGCACATGAAATTATGATCCAGCTGTATATGTTCTGTAAGTGCTACATTTTAATTGTCTATGTACAGAGTATTTGTTTGACTGATATGTGTTGGCTCACCCTTTACATTGCTTATTTTTCAGTGAGCCTTTTTACCAAATTAGCAAATGCAGGTATGTAGTTAATGTTTTGTTCATGAATTCTGTATTTTTAGTAAATTGTTGGTTTTCATATTGAAATTGTTTTTTATTAAGGATGTTTCAGATGACATCAACTTTTGCTTTAACCCTTTGTCGTGAAATTGCAATTTGTTTTTTGTTGTTGTTGTTGTTTTTTGTTTTTTTAACTGAGAACAGTTAAATCTCTGTTTCCCCTAAACCTGTGTTGAAACTACAAGGGTTGGACAAAATAACGTAAACACCTGTAAATATCCAGTATTTCTTTTTACAGTACTTATGTGTTGTTTGGACAACTCCACACCGTCCCTTTCATTCACTTTTGGTTTTCAGCCACTATTCTTCTTTGGAGATGAAATCTTGCCATGCTTTGTGTATGCAGTCATAATTGTAAAAATTTATTGTTCTTAAAACACTAAACAATTTGGGTACACTAAAACCTGCAAACAACGTATCTTAAACTACACTGATTTAATAACTATAAATAACGAGTGTTCACATTGTTTTGTCCATCCCCTGTACATATAACAGCAGTATAACATTTCAACTTGGAATATACTTTTTTTTCAGCTTCATTTTCTTAATAAACCACATCATTAGGCACATATCAAACCTCCAAAAAAATCATATTTTAAACACCTTTTTTTCTCAACCCTGTAACGGACAAAATGGGATTGGTTTAAAAAGGATTTTACACAGAACTTGTTATAAAACAAACATCTAGCTACTGCTCATGTGTCCCTCATAGCAATTTAATGGTAACAAATGTAACATTTATTATATCTTATAGGACTTTTTATAGGACTAAAGCTAAAAATGCACAAGTCATGTGTCTATGGTCTTTTTATTTTTGTAAAAAATATTTTTGATTTGGAAGTTTAACTCGAACCACAATTTTATTGTTTTAGTCCTTAACATGTCAGATGGTAATCACCAAGAAATGCTTTCATTCTTAATTGTCTTCCCTATATTTTTTCCAAAAATATTAATGTGACAAGGTGTGACAGGGTTGAAGACTGTGACACATTTGAAGGGATACATTCCCTTTAATTTTAATTTTCGGTTTTGATTCTCTCTCATATTGTCCCCTTCTTTCTGGGTCAAATATCTGCATGCCCAACATTGTCTTTCTGCTGCAAATGTGCGGTGCAATTTCTGATGTATGTCAAAGTTTAAGTGGACATATTACATCAAAAATCCTATTCATAACAAAATTATGAGTTGTCATGATTTTGGTAAGTATATATTTACTGAAACCATGACTATTTTTTTTTCATTAAAATATTAATAATACATAATGTAAATAACTCAACCCTGTCTCAAGTTTACAACCCCGTAACAATGAGAAATACATTAGGCTATATTTGTGACGGTGTTGAGTGTGATGGGGTTGTGGTTTTTCTCTCAAAATGGCCACTGCATCTCAGGTAGTGTAGGAGAGTATACCATATAGGGCAGCTATAAAAAAATGTACATTGTATATACTTATGGATTAAAATAAAATGT
The DNA here is from genome assembly GCA_021397915.2 of Tor tambroides. NCBI lineage: Eukaryota > Metazoa > Chordata > Actinopteri > Cypriniformes > Cyprinidae > Tor > Tor tambroides. Next base: position 92,478 of record JAFVLL020044436.1, on the reverse strand, counting down.
TATAAATCTATCTTAATTTTATTTGACAGGGTTGAGTTGTTAAGCTTGACAGTACCCTCCCTGACTATAATGTGCCTCAAAAATATGAATAAGAAGTATAATACTACTAACCATTTTCTGTACCACTATTAAATAGACCTTTGATTTCATTTATGGTAAATTATGTCACATATAAGTGGAGTCTAAACTATTATGGGCATAGAATGGTTAGTGTGACGGGGTTGAGTTCAGACTGAGGGACATAACTTTAAAGTCTGTTTTTATACAATATCTTGCAGTGTTTCAAGGAAATATTTTTCACCAGAAAGGAACACAAATAAATGCTTACATTATTGCCAAAAATCACAGACATTATGCACATTTTGTTAATAACTTACACAAACTCAGTGAAGTGACTCAGGGACATTATTTTATGCTAAAGAATATTAAAATGGAATAATCATTTTTATTCATTATAATGGGCATACCAAAGTTTTGTGAAAAGCTTCTAACAGTTCATTTTGGTGAAGCACCACTTGAGAAACTCTGGGGAACTGAAATATTACCGAATCCCTGGAATGACCCATATGTACAGTATCAATGCTCATGTTCCTGAGGGTTAGTTGTTATTATGTGCATGAGATTATGTATTTGTTAACATTTTCAATCCCTCATTCAACCTACTACTCCTATACAGATTTCAATTTTAGTCTTGGAGTGATGACTCTCAGTGACCGGACGGATCTGACATGCTGTCACTTGGACCAGGCTACATGCTTTTTCTATGCTGATTCAAGAAACATTGGCCAGCAAAATTCCTCTGAAAACTGCTGTAAACTTACTGTCAGTGGAGAGCAACTGTTACAGGGAAAAGCTAGAGAGGAGCTCCGAACAACAATTATCGTCCACTGTGAACTCAAAGCTGACAGCAAAATAAGCCACAATGTCACCATTACAGTGTGGAGGATATGTAAATTGCTTTTTTAACCATTGTAATGTAATAAAACACTTTAAAAAAATTCTTTATCTAGACAGAGGACACAGATTTAACATTTTAAACTGCTTATTTGTTTTCATCTTTAGCTCTTTCTGGTAAATACACACTTATATTTCTGGTTATCCTGGGGACACTGATTCTGCTCTCTTTGCTCATCTCCATCATCATATGTAGTATCTATGTGACCAAAAAACAAGGTAAGTAACCGCAAACACAACATTTTCTTGTGTAATTCTGGTTATGTATTTCAAAGAATGATTTCACACTTATATCTTTAACCCTATATTATAACCCTAACCCTAACCCTAACCTGCTTTATAACCACCAACCATGAAATAATTCATATAGTACACACATTTTTTTTTATATAGTTCCTGCCCAATGTCTTCAGTAGTCTACAAAATGTATTTATTCATTCATTCATTTGTTTTTTGTTGATTTTTAAGAGTATAGACAAAAGTTTCATCCAGCGAGGTCAGTGCATATTATTCAGCTAAAATATTTGGTATAAACCTACGCTTCTCTAAATGGTATGTTTTGTTTTCTTACAGAACTCAAGTAATGGACAATGGTGAGTGAGTTTGGAAATGCTTATAACCTCTGCAGTACTGGTACAAACTTGCATTGCACCTCACTGTTTTTTTTTTTAGTAAATGGACAATTCTGAGGTCATGATTGGTATGATGTTGAGGTGTGATTTTTTTTTTTGTTTAAAGAAAACATTAAATTCATGACAAATTCTCTTTTTTTTAGACAACCAAGATGCAAATTCTGGTACTGCTGAAGTGCAGGAAGAGAAAACAGAGGTACATATTTTATTTATTTTATTACTTTTGAAATGAGAATCAAAACAACATGTGAGGAAGTCATACAGGTTTTACATTCACTTTGAATGTTTACATGTACTACATATCAGTCAAAAAATGCATTTCTCTGCCGTTATGAATGTTTTTATGAACATGATTTTGAGAAATGCTAATTTGTAATGTTTAATTTCAACATGTTTTTCACAGATATTAGAGGATGAGCTATTATATGCCACAGTGAATCATTCAGGTGCTGGTGAAAACTCTGCTCCTGTGGTGAAGTTTGAATCAGGAACTGACTACGCCACAGTGGTCATACACAACAACCTGTAACGCTGAATGGATTTTTTCCCCCTCAGAGATTTAAGCCTCCAAAGATGAAATAAAAATTATATGTGCTGTTTGAGCAAATTTCTTATGGTTCTCATGACTTGATTTTAGATATGTAATAAACTCACCTGAAAGAATCTGATCATTTGATTAATTGGCCTACAAATCAGAAAGTGGTTTAATTAGAGTGGAGTTGACATTAGGTTTGCTAATGACACGCTTTCCAGCAACCAGGGAAGGGCTCTATTGCTATGTAGCTACACTTCTTGAAGACAGGTATATTTAACTTGAAACTCTTCTATATTTTTCTGAGATTAAACTACAGATTAAATCTCCACAAAATCATTCTGTAGGTTATATAGGATAGCACAGGATAATTAATTTGTTTGCTAAATAAATTTGTTTTCAAATACTACATGCAGCATCAAGGAGGAAAAGTCTGTTTAATCAGTTTATATAAGCCGATATAACGAAATGTGTGTAATGTCCCTATTATGTCCTTATCGATCTGACTGACAGTAGTATGGAAACCGTGTTGTGCTGTATAGAGTCCACTAGACGGCGACATCTGCCGTTGGCAAACCAAGATTGCTCTTCACTGACAAAAAGTAAGGTATTAAACGTTTCTCTGTGACTGTCATTAAGCTTGTTGTAGAAAAATGGTATGTAGTGGAGACTGGCTGCGTGAGTACAATTAAAACTAAACTATATTTATACGTTGTCCAGTAGGCCTGTTATTAATTTGTGAACGTGTCAAAATGTGACGCGAGTTCTATTTCTTCCACTTTCTTTGTACAATACCACACAATAAATATTTTTCGAGTATGGTACTGTTGTGACGGATGTCTAATTGTGAATTTTACTTCAGACTAGTAGGCCTACCTGGGCAACCCCAGACAGGATGTTAAAGCTGTTGTAAGGAAACGTTAACGCGTCACTTCTAAAACTTTGAGCTAACGTTAATTTCTGTGAGATGGCTAATGGGGCACTCAGTATTTTTATACACTAAGAAGTTTTACACATAAATTATTCCATTGCATACTTGCGTGAGATAAAGTTAAAAGTCACACCAGTCGCCTCGAAATTAATATTTACGTTACATGTAACGGGTCGCCTCATGGGTGTAGCCATATTAGCTACTTCTCATTTTACCCATAACACCTGTTGTTTGACACCTTTTTAGAATAAATCGAATGATAGTTTACTGCAAATAGGATATCTCTACAATGGAATTGTTAACTGTTAACCGCTGTTAGATGTCTGTAAGTCAAAATACAACTTCCATATATTCCAGCAAAACATAAACCCTTTAGATATGTAAGACCTGAAGAAAACTGTCTGTTAGTATTCCCAATTATCAGCTGAAATCTGCCAAATTTGCTAATGCACAGTTTTTCTTTCCATGTAATCACTCTGAAATAGCAAGAATATCAACACTTATGGGTCCAATTCTGCTTTTTAAAGCACTGCATAAAATTAGTAACTGGGAAGTACACTATATTGCCGAAAGTATTGGGTCGCCCCCTTCTAATGAACAGGTTTGTCTACTTTAGTAATTTCCATGAGTATAAATCTGAATGTTTAAGCATATAATGATATTCTAGGGAATTGTGTGCTTCTAATTTTATAGCAACAGTTTGGACATGACCATTTTCTATTCTAACATGACAATGCATCTGTGTATAATGCAAGTTTCAAAAAGAAAATTATTGATTCAGTCAATGTGGAAGAACTTCCACACCAATGACTTGTACATATGGGTACAGTCATTTTAGACACTTCCAAAACTGTTGCAACAGAGATGGAAATACAATTTTTAAATGCATGAATTATGTTCCCATCGTTGTTGCCACAGATTTGGAAGTGCATTTTTCTGTTCTAAAGAAGGGGGTGTCCCAATACTTTTGTCTATATAGTGTATGTACAAATCATTGGTGTTTATTGATGAGTTTTTGGCTCAAGGTCTGCATTTACAGTCACACCAGAGGTGTTAAACTGGGATTAGGACTTGGTTTTATGCAGACCAGTCAAGTTCTTCCACACTGACTGAATCAATAATTTTCTTTTTGAACCTTGCCTTATACACAGAGGCACTGTCATGTTAGAATAGAAAAGGGTCCTGTCCAAACTGTTGCTATAATATTAGAAGCACACAATTTCCTAGAATATCATTATATGCTTTAACATTAAGATTTGTACTCATAGAAATTACTAAAGTAGTCAAACCTGTTCATTAGAAGGGGGCGACCCAATACTTTTGGCAATATATTGTATCTTTTACTATGTATTTATGCTTTCTATGTTGATTTGTATTTTAGTGCAACCCCAAAACATCTTAAAGCATCCAATACCAACCTAATTACCAGATTTCCACCAAATGTGCATACCTTTTGTAAATGCACCATAACATAGGTTTTTTTTACCAAATACAGTATGTGATGTAAACAAATCATAGACTGTCACTGTAATTAAGTTTTCCCCTTACCCAAAGGAAATCAGTAGATAATTTTGATTAGAGGAAGAGAAATCAAGCAGCTGAAGGATAATGTACAGCCTAGTGTCATGACAAGCATAAATAAATATGACTGATGTGTCACATGACTCAGACATCATTCTCAGAGGCAAATGCTTGTGCCTGCATTTCACTTCAGATGGGCTCTGAATTGTAATGCACTGGCTCCTTTTTACATAACAGTCACTCCACAATCTCACATTTTTTCACAGTATTGTTACATACAGTGAACAAGCAAAAATAAATACCGCACTGCATTCCACATGTTTACCAGTAACACAATAATTTGTCATTACTGTAAAAAACTGCAAAATACAAGAGAAGAACCGCATGAGAGCACTGGAAAGAATCTGGATAGTCCCATAGGGTTTTCCTTGACATAAAGCGACTGGTGCGTATCTCAATGCAATAAACGAGTGACAATGCAGCCTATCTCTCTCTCTCTCTCTTTGTCATATACACACATTGTCTTTCTCCCATAATCTGCAGGTCAAAATGGACCAAATTACTGCATAGACAACAATGCATAAGCCCTTTCTCATGGAAAACCACAGTCTGGTGAGAGAGAGCGAGATTGTACATGCAGTTTTTATGAGGTAAGCTGTTATGGCTCTAAACCCTTTCACTCTTAGCAATCAAATGGAACCCTGCCTTCAATTAGAACCAGAAAATGAACCCAACTGAATGCATCACACTAAAGTAAATTAGAAACCAACCACAAGAAGGTGGTACGAGAGGCAAATATACAGTAATTGATCAAACAAAAGATGTTTTTTCATTGCAAGACCAGTCTGGGTGGAAAGAAATACTAAATTTGTAAATTTGTGCACTGATTGTTTCACCTAGATCCTGCAGATCTGCACAAAGAAGACGACAGTAATACAACAGATGTGCGGTAAACAGTTGGCAGTATCTCTGCTGAGAAATACGGGAGACTGTGAGTGAGAAAGAGAGACGGAGGGAGAAAAATCGAGCTGCTGCAGTGTCCCTACACTGCTGAGGCTTGGACTGCGTGACTGACTGGTGTGTTGCAGGAGAGAGAGAGAGAGAGAGAAGGGAGGGGGGATGGGAAGGATCTTGCTTGGATGAGGAGCAAGTAGGCAGGCAGGCAGCAGCATCATCTCTTTTGTGGCGTGCTGCTGAGGGAACTTGCCGCCTAGAACCGTGCAGGGCGCTCACTCCTCGCAGGCGCGCACAGCGCCACCGCCTCTCCCGCACTGGCCGCTGCAGGGACAGCGACAGCCTCCGTTACAGGCGCAGCACTGCTTGTTGTAGCGGCACCATGGCGCAAGCTGCTAAGCAGATCCGCAAGAACAAGGACCTACAGGAGCTCGCAGCTCAAGAGCAGCGAGAGAAGGAGGAGGAGAAGATCAAGAAGAGGAACCGATCGAGGGACCGTAGACGCAAGGTAACAGAAAAAAAACCCTCCTTGCTCTTTTTCCGTATGGGGAAGGATACACACACCTTCACACATATCACTGACTCATTGTGTTAACCAGTCAGCTAGAGCTGGTCGGTCACAGATTATGTTTGAGGAAGATGCTGATGACTGCCAAGGTGGATGAGGGGGGGTCATGACTGAGATGATTGGTTAAGTAGCCCCTCGGTCCTCGGGGGAACATCCTGCTTGATCGATTTAGAAGCAAATGCTGTTTATGACTGATGCTGCATCAAAGCAAACCCGAATGCTTTATGTATTCAGATGCACCCGCCACAGGCTCCATTGTTTGTCGCGTTCCCTTTGCCTGTCGTCGGCATGCTACACCACCTCATATCGATGCCGTAAGCGTAAACTTTGGCAGAACGTGACCGTAATGTCTGCAACTGCTTCTGCCGCCCATTCTCATTACAGTTTATATGATGGAATGGGAGCTGAAGTGCATTATGGGAGCTCTGCTGCTCTGAGCCCTCTGGCTGCCTACTTACTTACCGTACCTTCCACCAATGTGCATGCGATGATGTATGGTCGCGTGCATGCAGATTTTGGCTTCACACGAGAGCAGGGGGAGTCCAGAAGTACACGTGACTCAGGTTAGAGCTGAAGACAACAAGATCGGCAGAGGCCGGGGTGATGACTCCGCTCCCGTCTGCTCACCAAGGCTCATAAAACCTGTCAGCTTAGCATTTATCAGCGTGTGCGCGTAACTACACGATCGGGCAGAGATATGTGGCCGGCGGTGGTAGAATGTCAGTGTAGCGCCAATTAACAGAAGCGAGTTGCTGACACACACACAGTGACACAAAAAGATACTGGAGTCTAAAGATCACTCTGAGGAGGACTGTCCTTGAGGGTTGGCTGTTTAATCTTCGGTGGGACGTCTAATGAAGCATTTGTCAAGGCTGTCAGTGACCCCTTGAGATTACACAGGGGTCTGGAAAATTGAAGATGGGACATGTTTGATGACAATTGCTTTTTTGATTTGATTAAAATAGTGTAATGTTTAATAAGCAGTTCAACACTCACTCTCCATTTGCAAGCCTTGAGCTTTTTTCATATTAGTATATTTGGACATAATTGTGTTAAGTTAAAATGCAAACCGTTTGTTTCCTAAGGCCTAATATAATGTGACCTTACAGTACAGCTAATGCAAGATGCATATGTTTGTATGAGCTTAATTGAAAATTGTGCAGCTTCAGGTGTAAACCAGTCTGTAACCCTGCACATGAGTTCAACCATTGGCGTGCAGAAGGGTAAATACTGGCACATAAACAAAAACAGAGAAAGAGAGGAATATTATATGATTAGACTTTTGTTGTTTATTTCAATTGAAGTTGAAATCAGGGTCCATAATCGGTAAAGAAATAAAACATCGCAAGATTTAAGTCAAGAATTATACGCTGAAAAATTGATTACTTTCAAAAAAAATTATTCTCTCAAAAAAAGTTCAAAACGAAATATATACATGTATGAATAATTCACAATAAGATCTGTAGCATGCATTTACAAAGTAGATTGAGTTGTCATTTCATGCCGACATTTATCACCACCATTTATCATAGAAGTCAATGTGGTGCAGTGATTGCTATGATAAATTAAAAATGGCACTTCATGTCATAAAGATTGTTGACCCCTAGTGTCATCGTGTTCCTGAAAACGTGTCAGTTTAGCTGAGGTCTCAAATCGTTTTGGATGGTCTGTGGCCTTGTGAGGTCTCAGCTGTTGGTGGACAAACAGTTGTGTTGTGATTTTTACACATCCCTGAGGTGGTTGTCCAGAGAAAAATGATGTCAAGTGCCCAGAGTGTGAGACACAGAGAAACTGGCTGTGTTCCAATTGGAATATTAGCTCTTACTGCATACTGCATACTATTTAAAAAAAAAAAATCTGTATTCTGTAGCTTTAAACATAGTATGCTATATTGTTGTCACGTTGTGCATTTAATTCAGTTAGTTGCATCTGCATATTTTTATTTTGTTACATTTTAAATCTAATTTTGTGCTGAAATATCTTGTTAGAGAAAGTTCAGAAAAAAACAGTAACTTACAATGCACAAATTACTGTTCATTCGTCACACTGAAAATGGAAGTTTAAGCGCATTGCATTGTGGAATGTAGCTCAGTGTCTAGTGTCATACTACACATTTTAGCATGTGCAGCAGATCATGTGGCTACACTATTAAAAATAAAGGTTCTTTATTTGCATCAATGCAGGGTTCTGTGAAGAACCTTTAACCCTCACGGAACATTGTTCCATGGAAATATTGTTCTTTTAAGAACTGTTCACTGAAAGGTTCTTTGCGAAAGCCCTATTTTGGAACCTTTACCAAGTGTACCATACATACAGTTTGTTTGCTCTACACAGTATGCATACTGCAGAAGCAGTAGTACAGTTGTCTGCTCTTCTAAACATAGCCTTTGAGAAAGAAACAAGAAACATTTACTAGCTGCATTGGTGATTTGTATTATTTTTACTTATAGAAGATGGTATCTGTGCTGATGTGTACAACAGTATTAATTACACCACAGTATTTTTATGTCTCTAAGCTGATCTTGCCGTGTGTGTAAGATCTTATGCATCACGTCCATATGGCTTACACACGGCCTGGCCCAGATTCCCATACAGCAGAGAGCATGCATTTGTCTTGTTACCTAATAAGAGAAGGTGAAGTCACACATATCAGTAAGTACCTTCAGTCACGGGCTATATTTATTTCGTGCCTGAGTCGCTACCAATCTGTCCGTGATCCTGCCAACTTGAAGGGATGCGTTGCCCAGGATTCTGGAAGGTTCAGTTGTGATCTATGGGGAGATGCTTTTGTAATGCCGTGTTTGCACCACTAGAGGCAGCAGACTGGGAGAGCAAGAGGTCCACTGAGAGTGGGAGTGACAGGTGAAATATAGCAGCATAATGTCAGAGATCAGGGTTAGCCCAAGTGCATTATAATTAAGTACCTGCTGTGGTCGTAATAGGATAAGACCACATTTGCCATTAAAGCCACACTGCTTAACTTTAATATCTCTGTCGCTGATAAAGACTATGTCTCTGGATGGCTGCCCTGACAACAAAACCTGAACTACCCTGACAAACACCTGTATTCTTTTGTAATTGAACATTTCCAGCCATCTTCTTGAGTTTTAAGTCAGAACAGAGAAAATACGTTCATTTTGTTCACTTCAAATGGTGCATTTCTTTGGCCTCGACTTGCTACATTTTCACTTTAGCTGTATTAAAATGTCCGTATTACTATAGTTTTGTGCAAAAAAATATCAGATGAATGTGGTGAATGAATATGGAATTTTTGTTACTTGTTGAAAAATATCTGTCGGTGTTCATTAATTTCAAACCTAGTAAAATATCGTTTTTATTATTATCTTTCATAAAGATGTAATATGCACTGTTAACATCGTGGAAACATGTTTTAGTGTTTCATGACCCTTTAAAGCTTACAGTACATTTTTGTATTGTACTTCTTTGCACTTAGTTAAAAGACATGAATATTTTATTGAGAAAATGTTCATTTGTATTCTCATTTGATTAGTTACAGTCAAGGCATACAAACGGTTTGTGGTCCTTGAAGCTTCTAGAATATTTTTGCTGCAGGCATAATTGCTTTGAAATAGATCTCCTCCAAAATTAAATATTAAAGCTAGAGCGGAGTCTTTTTTTTTTTGTCTTGAGTTAAAATGGTTGTATTTCACATTTTTTCCTTCTAACATATAAAGTGCAAAACTGTTCAATAATTAGAACTGCTAGATTGTATTTATTCATTTTTACTTGTTAATGAACTTTGAGACATACCAGTCCCATGTGCACAAATGTAAATGCACAAAGTTTGATGTCAGATCTTGTAAGTACTGCAGTTCATTTCTTGGCTTTGCGGGTTTTGTGGATGTAGGTGTAGTATTTCACAATAAAAATATGACTCAAGTGAAAAGACATGTGGAATAATGTAGATGGCCATTTTCATTCTTTGAATGCTTGAATGCACAGGGATATAATAGTGAAAAAGTGTTGTGATACGGTTATTGTTTTGTTTTGTTAATCTGACACTGCTTTGTATAATTAGACAAAAGAGCATGTTTCGCCTTTGATATTTGAACATTTCCGGTTGATAAAGATTTGATTAATGTGTTCATTACTGTCTCCTTTTACACTGTAAGAAGGAAGCAAGATATATAATTACATATATGGGGGCGGGGGGTAGTATTCTTTGTGCCATCCACTGCCTTTTGTCATTCTTTACATGAAGTTGTGAAGCCTCTTGGGATCAGGGTCACATTTATTTCTATGGGAAACGTTATCTTTAAACTGTTTATTATGAACTTGATTTTTGGTGTACATCTATAATTTTTCAAGGTTTGTCACTTACATTTCCAAGGCTCAGCTTGTTATTTCTGCACACAGAATACAATTAGGCTACTATAAATCTGTGTAGTATGCATACTAAATGAATGACTGTATTACATTGATTGGCCATACATACTATACATATTTAGTATACAGTACATACTACATTGATCAAAAATGATCAACTACACGTTGAAAGGATTGCATAATACATTTACAACACTACTAAATTTACATGGCATTTAGTTGCATACAACATTTACTTGGTATTCATACTACACAGATTTGCAAGAAAAGCCTAAATGAAGTGCACTATGAATAATATGCTTATGTATGTAATATGTATTCTGAGGCAATGTTTTAAGCATACTCCATGTAGTATGTATAGTAAACCAGTAAATCATGCAAAAATAATGTTTACTCGCATAGAATTATTACATTAATTGAGTATGCATGTTGCTCAGATTTAGTATGCATACTAACTGAATTTAGTATGCAAAATTACTGTGCCTTGAATATCTTTTGCACATTTTCTCCCTAAAAATCTCATGTCAGATTTTGGACAAATAGCATATACTAAGCAAATCCATGTAATCCAAGTGTTTTATGTCTTGACACACAGATATCTCATATCCACGTTACCTCTTAGTGTGTGTTATTGTATGTGTGCTTTTCTCTGTGTATGGAATATGGTGTGAGTCTTGCTCCATTAACCTTGCCAGTTCAACATAACTCAAATACACAACTGTTGATACTACATCACACTGACACTCACAATATAGATCAGGGGTTTGTTTCCTTTTGGCGGACCACTATCTCTTAAACATTGGATCACACTAGACTTTGTACACACAACATTTCTACAAATACTGCAACAGTTGTAATATGGCGTCATGCTCTCCGTATCTGTTAAAAAAAATAGAGGACGACTAAGAGAGTGGCTAATAAAAATACAGGACTATCATTTAACTGTAAAACACAAGAACTGATTGCATTTCCTCAGTGATTTTATATTAACTTCACTGCACATAGCTTATTTTAATTTTTCTATAGCATGCATGCTCTTATTTCTTGAGGGATATTCCATGTACTTGCTGGTCCCAATTCCAGTCATAATGCACAGAAATATCGACGTTCCTTGCACATGACGGAGCAGCATCCATTAGACTCAAAGTGCTTTGTCTCACACATTAGGCCAGGAGCCCATAAGCTACGATTACACAACCCTGATTAAATTGACACAGGTTCTGAAAATATGTGGTGGCCACTGGTCTATATAATGTTTCTCACATATGGTCCCTTATGGATGACATGTATGAAATAGCTTACCAATAATGTCCTTGCAGGGACAACAGAGGAGCATGAGATGCGTTCCCTACACGTGCTGCTCGCTTACACGCATGCATACTCAGCATCTTTGATTTGTAGCAGTGTTATCGACAGATGTGGGTGGGGCAATTCTCATCTGTCTTCTGCTTGAAGAGGAAACAACCCAAGCAGCTCTGTTACTCTGATCTTAATCTATTTATTATTCTCAGAGTCTCCGCAGCTGTGGTGTCCTTCTTGCCCCTTATACATGCATGTTATCGCTTATGAGATCATTCTGTCACCTGAATGCTGCAAACTTGTTTTTTTTTTGGTGCAACAGATGACACTTGAGGTTTCAAAAGAATTGTGTTGATAATGCTCATGATATGGATCTTGATATTGAAAGGTTAATGCTGAGAGTGTTTCACATTGTCTTAGCACTCCCGGATGTCTCAGGAATAATTGTATGAGGAGTAATGAATAAAAATGAATTTCGGTAAAAGCAGCACTGAATGACTTTCTTTATTAGCTTACCTGAATAATTCGCATAATTGACGTTTCTCTGCTCACATTAGGAGACAAGCTAATTTAGTTACTGTTTCAGTAACTTTTAAATATGCTTTCAGTATTTTTCTGTAACAATTGTGATACTGCTTTAACCTTTTCAAAGTTTATACACAACCACTAATCATTTAGGCTTTTCTTAGTATTTAGTATTACGTAAATATGGTATTCAACACCCTCTTTTCAAAAATGATATGCATACTAGGTTTATATACATTGCATAACTGTGAATTGACTTAGTATGCATGTTGCACAGATTTTCCTATTCATTTGATTACCTTCTTATATATATATTTTTTTGGTTAATTTGCATAATCTTCACTCACGTGTTTTCAGTGAGTATTCATGACACAAACTAATTTTGTTACAGTTTTTAGTAAATTTTTTAATTTTAGTGCTTTGTAGCTAATAATTACACTACTGTTCAAAAGTGTGGGGTCAGTAAGTTTTATAAATATATTCTATTCAAAAAGTCCTGAAGAAAAATGCATCACGATTTCCACCAAAATATTAAGCAGCACAACTGTTTTTAATAATAAGAACATTTTATCGATTTCCAAATCAGCATATTATAATGGTTTTAAAATATATTTAAAAAATATATATTTTAAAAATATTTTAACATAAAACAGTTTTGAAATTGTTATAATAGTTTACAATTTTTTTAAATTATTAAATTTTACTGTATATTTGATCAAATAAATGCAGTCTTGGTGATCAAAAGAGATGTTTTTCAAAAACATTAAAACATCTTACTGGCCTCAAACTTTTGAATGGTAGTATGTGAAAAGTATTTTGACATGAAGCAAGTACATACTTTTTCATACTTTTTGCTAAAGTACGAATTCAAAGTTGATGTAGTATGCAACTAAATCATTGTAATATGTATCATTGTAATCAATGCGGGGTGCATAATTTAAGTAGTATGCATTGAAAATGTGTGTAGTTGTCATACTTGATGAATGTAGTATGCATACTAAATGTGTAGTATGCATTCTTGATCAGTGTTGTGTATATATATATATATATATATATATATATATAACTTGAAAAACATGCACCACAAAGCTCATATACATGGATTTATTTATTGATATAGTATGCATACTACACAGATTTAGTTTGAATTCCGTGTTAAGCAATTACAGTCTTGGATGTGTGATATTTACCCCAGTTGCCTGTAATGCTATCCCCTTGTGACATCTTCAAAGGCCTGGTCCTAATCCACACAAGTTAACAGTTTCTTTCTCATATTCCCAGATTAATGTCATATGTCTTGCAGAATTATACTAATCCCTGCAGGCCTGTCTAGATACGTTAGATATGACTTGACCTTTCTTTTCTTTGCAGCTCAAATCTTGTCATAAACCAAATGACCTTCCTTTTTTTTGTGACACTCTTGCTCTCAAAACAGCCCATTTCAGCAAAATTACAAGCTGTGGATGTTCAATTGATGTATGCAGTTGTGTCTCTGCGCTCTGACAGAAAGTAAACATAATATTTCCGCTGGCTATTTATGACCTCGGTGAGATACAATGGCTTAAATTCCCTCCGCCCTCTCGCTGTTCCATTATCAAAGTCTGAAAATGTCTTGTGTGTGTGTGTGTCGATATCTGGTGTGTATGTGCAAGTGTTTGTGTAACTCCATTACCAAACTCAGCATTTGTGCATGTGTGTACATGTGAGAAAGAGAGAGAGGGAGATGTCGAGTAAAAAACAAGAGGAAGAAGGCAATCACTAATGGAGGGAGAGTGAAGTTCAAGGAGCAATCTTTTTTCCTTTCTTCCCATCCACGGTTAAAAATTGAATCAGCGATGAAGTATTTATACGAGCACGGTGTGGCTTTTCCAGTCCAGTGCCTCAGTGGAGTGCAGGGAGAGAGAGGGAAAAGATCTGTAATATTGCCAGAACGAGTGCTGTGGTCTTCCCGATATGCCTGTTTGTTTATGGGCCGCAGCTACAATAACAAGAGCGCAGCCTGACTGTAGTAGTTGATTACCAGCAATAAGCAGGTCTGGTGGGAGAGATGAAGGGCGCCGTCATGTGTGTCTCGGGCTCTGATGATGAATTCTCCTGCACTGCCTGTAATGATGTCCTCTGTTTACTTGTGGTGCAACGTTATGAGGTCTTTGTTGGATATTGACTGCTTTTTTGTATGTTTTTCTGTTATTATTAAATATACAGTGAATTCCTCTAATATCAGCCATATTAAAGTAGGGTGACCAAAATTTTGCTAAGTAGGAAATGCTCCTGGATATTTTTTGGTCCTAGAATGACATTTTTGTCAAGATGTAGATGAATATATGTCTTCACTGGAACAGAATTGGAGAAATTTAACATTACATCACCAATGGATGTAATGGATGGATGTAAAGCGTTACTGACCGCTGGTTAGTGCTAGTCTAAGATAGCGAGTTACAATCAATCACATCAAACATTGTTTTTCTGGTGAAGTTGGTTGACCAAGTAAGTCCTGCTTGTTAGTCCAGTCAGTGTTGAAATACTGAAGGCTAGCAACAAAACACAGCAAAAGAAGAGAGGTGTCAGCAAAGCATTGAGACACAATTTTATTAGGCATGTTTGTTTATGGGAGAAAGACAGAAAGAGAGAGAAACACCTAGAGAGAGAACGAGATTCTAAGAGGAAGTTGTGATTTAAAATAGAGTGTAACTACATTAGAGTGTAGCCAGCGGCTTCTCAAAGTAAAAATCTCATTTGTTTTCTCCATAATGGATTTTTAACCATAACTCTTCTAGACAGACCTAACATGAGCTCTGAGGCTGTTAAGCAATGATATATGCTTCTATAAAAGCCACTTATTTCAGCTTCATTTTATTTATTTTTTTTAAATGTGTAAGTTATATTTAAGGTTTAATTTCAGAATTCATAGAGAGGAGCTATCATAATTCTTGGATCCACCAATTAGAGAAGTCACTGTTAACATGAAAACAAGAACCACAACAAAAGAGCTCATTAGCAAACACCTACTCTCATGAAACACTGTGGCTAATGCAATTGAAACAGTACATACAATACTGTTCAAAATGTTATATGTATGTATATAAAATTGATCAGTGGCACTAAAGACATTCATAATAATACAAAAAAATCTATTTTAAATAAATGCTGTTTGTGTCAGCAAAAAATGTCTGAAAAAAATTATTACGGTTTCCACAAAAATATAAAGCAAAACTTTTTTATATAATAATAAGGGATGCTTTTTTAGAAAAATATAGTAAGAAGAAATGTTTTAGAGCATTTTATCAGTATGTTAGAATGATTTCTTAAGCATTATGTGACACTGAAGACTGGAGTAACAGAAAACAGTTGTTTTAAATTATAATAATATTTCACAATATTAGTGTTTTTACTGTATTTTTGATCAAATAAATGCAGCCTCTTACTGACCCAATACTTTTGAAGGGTAGTGTATATTTGTATACAGTATATTTGACTATTTTGCAATACGTTCAAATATATTTTACACTTATAGGCAAAGACTGTATATCAGCATTTTTATATGATACCATCATTTCTTTCTCTTGGCAACTTAAATGTAAACAGTCTTGTGCCTTTGTCTTTCTTACATTTTCAAATACTTTTAGCCTCCAATCAAAGTTTGAATGTTGTTGTTGTGATACATCTCGACTCAAATTTGATGCCCACTGGAGGTAGTAATGCGGTCTTGATACTAAATGTATAAAGAATCCAATGTTCTGTCAATTATTTTTTTATCAAATGAAATCTTAGTTACATAATAAATATAGCATATACATAGCCTGATGTTTTTATTTGTGTTGTTAAGCATTCCTTGTTCAGTTTCTTATCTCAGCGTTAGTTCTTCATCTAAATGACCTTCTGGCCCATCTGCATTTTCCTTTAGATCTCTTGTTCCCTCCCTCCTTCTGGCCTTCCACCCTCCCATCAATCTCCTGACGGTGCATCTATTAGAGATTATTGATGTTCCCTGCTGACAGTATCATGCAGTGTGACTTACAGAGCTCTTACTTTATGGACCGTCTCATTTGCCCCGGCACTGGTGTCATCTGGCCGAGAGCTTCAGGCTCAAGGATGCAGTGTAGAGCAGCAGGTTAGCGCACCAACATCAGCATCAGCACCAGACTGCCCCCTGTAGTGTCAAGGCAAAAACACACACACACACACACACACACCAAAACACCTTTTTATGCACACATGGATGCACACACATGCTTACACAATCCATCTTCGCTGCTCTGACTCAGCTGTTTTTGGCAGTGAGGGCAGTACAGCGGGTACAGTGGGCCCTTGAGGAAAACGGGAAGGTGAAAGTGACAAACACGGCCCTCAGGTGTTCTAACACTTCACCCCCTCACTACAGTGCTAAGCTTTCTCAGGTTAAAGAAGGAAACACACACAGGGCATGAAATGAATAAGGGAAAATCCAGAATCTGCTAAAACAGGACCTAGAAGTGTACTGTCGTGATGATTTTATCAATGGGATGGTCTGTGTTTTTCTAGCAGACCATCTAACCTGTATGGAAGCCTGTTTCCACCCTTATAAAAAAGATCATCTTTAAAAAGCTGACTTTATTTTTTGTAATTGCATCGTTATATCTCACAATTACAAGTTCATATCTCATGATTTTAGCTTTTTTCCCTGTAATTGTAGCTTCATGTTACACAATTGATACTTCATCTTGATACTGTATCTCTCAATTTTTATTTTATTTTTCATAATTAAACCTTATTATCTCACAGCTGTTTTTTATAATTGTAACTATAATTCAATTCCCACTTTATTTCTTATAATTTGTGACTTTGTATTTCATAATTGTGAATTTACTGTATATCAAACAATTTCACTTTCATGCAACTGTGACTGTATCTCACAAATTATACTTATGTCACAGTTGCAAATTCATTTTCTGTAGTTGTGATTTTATTGCTTAAAATTGCATGTTTATTTCTCATAACTCCATAGTGAAAATATGTATTTGAAGTACTTTTATTTTGTGCTAAGTATACTACACATAAATTTCCATATTTATGTGCTTAATAAAAATACCCTGCAGATGTACTTTTGGTATACTAAACTGGTATACTTAAAGTCTGCTTAATTGGAACAACTAATTTTATGCTTAATGTACTTTAATTGTGCAGAAGTAGTGCTGAGGTCCAACTGAAAACAAACCGAAGTATATTTGATTGTGCTGAAGTGGAACTATTGCAAGTATACTTCAGGTTCACTTTAAATATCTCACATTTAAAGACTGATATTATACAGAGAGATCATACAGTCCTTATTAATAGTGATATTTTAGGCGTAATCATAAGAAATGTGCATTGTGCAATGAATAAATACTCCAAATAAAGTTTAATAATAATTTTATATCTGTAAGTGTTAAGTGTTATGTCAGTAAATATGTTAATGAATTTGACATATATTTATGTATTTTAAATAAATTGTGGCATAGGATTTTTTTATACTAGGTTTGCAACTTATATCTCTCAATTTCAACTTTTTTCTGTAATTGTGACTTTATATTTCACAATTGATACTTCATATATATTACAATTTTGACTTTTTTCATAAATGTCTCTTTATGTCTCACAACTGAGATTTTCTTTTTCATAATTGCATCGTATCTCACATCTGCAAATTTATATCTCACTATTTTGACTTTTTTCCGTAATTGTAGCTTTATACTTCACAACTGATACTTCATAGGATATCACAATTGGCACTTTATTTCTCATAAATTGTGGCTCTGTGTTTCACAATTATGAATTTATATCTTACAATTAACCTTTTCCTGTAATTGTCACTTTATATCTCACATTTGATGTGTCATATCTCGCAATTATACCTTCATTTCCCACAATTGTGATATTGTATGATTATCATAAATGTGGCTTTACAGTATATATGTTGCAGTATGACTTGCCTGATTTATGTATTTATTTTTGTGTTGAGGTGGAAACATGCTTCCATAGGCTTGATGATTAACAGGCAACCTTTCTATTTCATGCCCATGATGTGTTATGAATGTAAATCAGGACAAGACCCTCCTTAAAAGGGACCAGTGGAAATCGTTATGAATTTCTATGATGGTTTATAGTGGTTAGTGCTGGTTTAGACTCACACAACCATATTTTTCAGAGCTAAACTAAGATTGTGAAGCTTATTGTATTTCTAGTAAAGCTGGCTGACCAAGGAGGTCTTGCTGTATATGCAGTTTGAAGGGGAAACCAGCACCATCCAAAACACAACATATGCTCCTGATCAGCAAAGGTGGTCTTTCAGCTTGAGGGAGTCTGTGCTATTAATGCCAAGTGTTCCTCGCATACCTTTCCAGCATTCATGACATTCATGTGGATTTCATGGTCTCCCCCAGTGTATCATTTCAGCTTAGTGGCTCACTAAACTCTTATCTGTCAGAGCTCTCATTCCCATGCACAGCCGTGGCTGGCACAGTAGGCCTGGGGTGTTTGGCAGTTGTTGTGAGTCCTGTTGTAGGATAATGATTGTGAATCAGGCTCAGGTCTCACTCAGCATTCCTCTCCTGCTCTGACGCACCCAGAGCTTCTCCGTGGCTCTGAGCCGATGGCCTTTCAGTGAGCTTCCAGCCTTCAGCGAGCCACTAATTCCCTCAAATTTTCTTTCATATTAAACTTACGCTTTTATCTAATTTAGCCCTTGACCATGCATGCCTGGGAGGAAGTCTCCTCATGAGAAGAGAGAGTAATGAAGGAAAATAGAGTAACCAGAGGGGGTGACTCATCCCAGCGCTGGGGTCTGAAGAAGTGAGATATTGCAGAGGACTGAAGATGAGACGTTTATATGGTGCTGATAGTGTGTGTCTGGGTCAGATTATGACCATGTGAACTAATGCAACATGGCTTGATAACTCTAAAGATTATATAACGTAATGCTTGTGTTTTTAATTTTTTAAAATGCATTTAATTTTTTTCCATCAAAAATTATTGTTATGAGCATTGAGCAAGTTCTCACATTTTCAAAGTCACAAATTTGCAAATTGATTAGTCACCTAGGAAAATAATTTAGAATGTTACATATTATTGTTTTGTTGTTGTTTTAATGTTTCTTTTGTTATAGAATTGTCACCTAGAAAAAAAGTGCATAATGTTACATTTTTCCTATTTTTATGTTATAATGTGTGCTTTGTTTTAGAATTTAGTTTAGAACCCCAAAACTTTATTTTTGTAAATTTCTGAATTTAAATGATTTTTAACCCAAAATTTTTAAATGTGGTTTCAGACTTTTTAAGCCCAGTTTATGTTACAATATACTGTGTTTGTGTGTGTGTGTGTGTATGTGTGTGTGTGTACCTACTTAACCATATTTTGGGGACAAATTTGTACCCAAAAGTGAGGTAAACCTGACAAAATCTCCAAAAACCTCCCTTTGGGGACGTCCTCATTTGTAAAACAGGTTTAAAAATAAACTAAACAAAGTTTTTTTGAAATTGTAAAAATGCAGAAAGTTTCCTGTAAGGGGTAGGTTTAGGTGTAGGGTTGGTGTAGGGCAATAGCACATACAGTTTGTACGGTATAAAAACCATTACGCCTATGGAATGTCCCCATTTGGATAGCTAAGTAAACGTGTGTGTGTATATAGAGTGTATATACACTCTGCATGTTTACTTATTTAATTATTTTACATTATCTCTTCATTCACTGACGATAATTATGATGTGCTGCTAATTTCTAAATGTTTTAGTTAAATTTTGAGGTTTTTTGAACCATCTGTACAAACCAATTAGCTGTAAATTAATGAATTCTCAAAATACTATTCATAAACTATTTTGAATCCCAAATTTTTACGTGATCTCAGAATTGTTAAGCCCAGTTTATATGCAATATTTTACATGATCTCTTCATTCATTCATATTTATGATCTGTTGCTAATTTCTGATATAATTTTTTTTAAATAATTTTTTTGTTAATTTTTGGGGTTTTTGAACCATCTGAACTACCTCTACAAATCAATTAATCAATTTTAAGTGCTGTAATGCCTATGATCCATCATTTTAAATGTATAAACTCTTAAAACATGCCATTCAAACATGCACAAGTATGATGAATCTGAGTGTGAATATGCCATTTGTGTGACCTGTGTTGCTCTGTGTGAACGTGACCCCTTGCTGGATTGACACGATCCCCTGTGAGCCGCAGCAGAACCCCACTGAGGTTTTAGTGGTTACCCGCTGGCATTCCCTCATATATAGACAGTAGGCGATCCTGTGTTTCTTCACTAATCCTGTCCTTTTATCTCTCACATAGTACCTTGCCCTACACTTGACATCTGCGTCATTGCTTGTGAATCAGACTGAATCAACTGCTATTTTATCTGCCACTACTCTGGATTGCTGCCTCATCAACTTCTGACTTCTTAACATTGAACACTTCTTTTATTTGAACTAAAGGTGAAGTACTGTTAAAATACTATGCAACTATAAATAAGCCACACACGCATACTCTGTCCTCGATGTGATATATCCATCAGGCCGAGCAGCACCTTCTCCTAGTGCTGCTGAAGGCACTAACAAGGCAATCGTTCATCAAGCAGAGGCTGAGAGGGTCATGCAATAAAAACACGTGGATAGACCTGTCTGCCTGCTTGCCTCCCTGTCTTGCGTCTCACACAATATTACTGGTCCCAAGGATGTTTTGTGTTTTTCTCTCTGGCTCCCAGCATGGGATGCTGGTTGACCCAGCAAATGTTGTGTTTTAGAAGCTGGTGTGCTGGTTATGCAGTAGTGGGCCATAGAAAATTGAATTGAGAGCAGCAGTTTGATTCCGGCAATGAATTTTAATTGTAACCAGCAGTACGCTGGATTGCAGTTTGAATATAAGAAAGTAGAATTACAATAAATTAAAGTTCAAAGAAATTAATATATGCCATTCAAAAGTTTTGGATCGACAAGATTTTAGGGCCAGATTTACTGACAGCTTGTGCCAGCACAAACCGCCTTTTGGCTTTAAAATTGTATTGTCGCTGTGACAAATTGGCGCTGAAAATGCATGGACACCGTTATTTTTGCACCTGACCTTACTGAATATGCATTTGTAGGAATTTCCCTTTTAGACGCAAAATTTATGGGAGAAGAGTATTAAAATGAATCACAAAATGCAATTTACTAATGTTTGCGCTCGTTAAATGACTGGTATTTGCGCCATTATTTAACACCCAAAAAAAACATGTCTTAAAGCAGGCGGTAATCTGCGCTGCTCTTGTTAGTTTGTGCTGGTCATTATGGAAATGATTTGGCTGCATCTGTGTTCTTTAATGTGTGCATTGTTAGTAAACCACCCGCAGAATTTTCCCCTCCCATCGGCGTTTTTATGGAATTGTGCTCTAGCGCTAATTTGCCTGGTTTAGTAAATCTGGCCCTTAATGTTTTTGAAAGCTATGAAGTCACCAAGACTGCATTTATATAATTAAAAATGCAGTAAAAACACTAATATTTTGAAATATTATTGCAATTTAATGTTAATATATTTTAAAATGTAATTTATTCCTGTGATGCCAAAGTTGAATTTTCAGCATTCTAGTGACTCTCTGTTCAAGAAACATTTCTTATTAATTTCAATGTTGAAAACAGTTACTGCTTAATGTTTTTTTTGTGGAAACTATGATACCTTTTTTCAGGAATCCGTCAAGAATATAAATTTCAAAAGAACGGCATGTATTTGAAACTAAACTTTGAAACAATGCCTTTACTGTCACATTTGATCAATATCATGCACCCTTGCTGATTATTATTATTATTTTTTAATTGACTAACCCCAAACTTTTAATTGGTAGTGTAATTATTAACTAGAAAAATTAGTCAAAACATACTTTAAATGTTGACTTGACAAAGCCTTGGTTTAAAATTTTGAAAAATATTTAAAAAGACTGCTTACAGACCCTATTATAGATAGCTAGATAGCTAGATAGCTAGATAGATAGATAAAAAACATGACTGTTAGTCTTTTTAGCAGGTCTTCACACACTTCTGATCTCTGTAAGTGTGTAGGTGGCGTAGCGTCTTTGTAGAATGAAATGATCCAGTCCAGTGAATGTACACTCATGTATTAGCAGAGCCTCTCTTTATGTGTGTGGGTAGTGTAATGTCTATATTTCTACTTTCTGTTGGGAAAACAGTCATGCCGTGTGAGACATATGTCATACACTCACTCCGCATGCTGACAGAGGGACTAGGAAGTGATGTAAGCATGTTTCTGTGTGTGTGCTTGTGTTATGTGACCGTCTCTGGTTTGCTTGCATTTATGGTTGCTGTGACAGTTTATCTGAAACAATTAACTGCAAATTTGTGTACTTTATGGTTTTTTTTGTGTGTGTGTGTGTGTGTGTGTGTGTGTGTGTGTGTGTGTGTGGTAGTGCAGTTGCTTACGTGTGTGACAGTTTAATTGAGCTCCTACAGTCTTGATTCATGACAGGGCACATTTGAGAGTCAGTCATTCAATGTCAAGACAGAGCAGGACAGTGTCCACAAATTTTCCTTTTTTTCAGTGCCTATTTTGCCTCATATTCTTACTGCAGTAGAAATGGATCCTGCGGTTTCTTGCATGTTTTAACTATTGTTCTTTCTACATAATGCAAATTGATTATCTGTTTAAACTACAAAGATGCAAGCATATCAACTGGCTAAATTTACTTGTAATACCCACAATTGCACCTTCTGCAGAGATGCAACATCCTATGCATTAAAATATATCATCAGATATCTTAGGTAATGTATACTGTAGCTGGTGGACTGCGGTCGAAGATTTATGTATTGGCGCTATGGAAAAAAATATAAAGACATTGAATATGTGTTAAACATCATTTAAAGTGATAATATACTTTTATAGCGATTTTGTTTCCCT
The DNA here is from genome assembly GCA_021397915.2 of Tor tambroides. NCBI lineage: Eukaryota > Metazoa > Chordata > Actinopteri > Cypriniformes > Cyprinidae > Tor > Tor tambroides. The sequence continues at coordinate 69,316 of JAFVLL020044436.1, read as the reverse complement.
GAAGACCATTTGTAATGCTAGTAAAGAGTTTTTTACATGGTCATTTCCCCCCTTTCTCATACCCTTAGAATTTAACAGTCTGAATTGAATTGAATTTGAATTTGATTGAATATGTAAGCAATAAGGTACTCGAGGCCGTGCTGTATCGTGAATAAATCACGGCTGAAGGGCGTGCCTAACAACGCCCTT
>JAFVLL020044436.1:0-69027 GCA_021397915.2 Tor tambroides | reverse complement strand
ACATTACGATTTGTACTCATAGAAATTACTAAAGTAGTCAAACCTGTTCATTAGAAGGGGGCGACCCAATACTTTTGGCAATATAGTGTATCTCACCCATTCCACTGACACAACACCACAAGAATTCAAAATCTTATACCTTGAGTATGGTACTGATCAGGACCCAGTTCCAGTCCAAATTCTGTTTATGATTGAGAATCTGACTGTCTCTGACGTTCATCATCAGGGCCTCCTCAGTGTCCTAAAGAACACAACAAAAATGCAGATCACATCCAAGCTGAAACATCCAAGAAATGCTTTCCTCCAGTCACCAGCTCGTACCTTAATGACAAAAATGTCCCTCTGGGGCCTAAAATTCTGGTCCCGACAGTAATGAGCAGCCAGCGATTTGCGAATAATGTGGTCCAAGTAAAGACTACTGGGTTTGGGGCCTCGTTTCTTCTTCTCATGAAATCGCTTCAAGTAATTGACCGCAGCACTTGCCCGTCTACAAAACACAACGGAACACGGCTCCATCAAATCACAGAAATAATCACGTAGCTTTGACACTGTGCTGTTTGTGTTGCAGGCTATGTAGGACAAGACAGCAACTCACAGTCTTTTCTCCTGAGGAATGTCAAAAGAAGCAGCCATGTTCATAAGAGTTGGCAGGCAGTGGAGGTGGTGACTATGGGAGTGGGGAAGAATGGTGTTGGCCTGAAAATAAAAAGGTTATATGAGATATAGTACAAGATTAAACTGTATTTTCTGTTGCAGTAATTTGAGAGTAATACCATATGTAGGAGTTCTCCTAAGAGGATGGTTGCACGCACTGAAACACTATCATCACTGCTAGTGATCACTTCAACCAGGCCCTGAAAATAAACAACATGGCTTCAGAAGTCTTGCAATATAGTGTCACAGACTACTTTTGGGGTATTTTGTTCTTAACAGTCTCATATATGCTTCGTTGCATGGAAAAGAGCAGCATGAACATTCTTCAAAATATCTCTTTTTGTGGGCAATGTAAGAAAGAAAGTCATAAGGGTTTGAAACAACACAAGGGTGTATAAAAAAAAAAAAAAATTAACCACAGCGTCCTTTCTTCAAGAATTGTTTATATTCAAAAAACATAATGGTGAATCACAATTTTTACCTCTAAAAGTCCACTGTGGATGAACGCACAAAGTAGCAAGGCGAGATAGTTATCCATCAAATCTGGTCTGGTTGGACAGAAAGAACACAAACACACGTCAAGATTTTAAAGCTAAATGCATACAAGGCTGATCTGCTTAGGCTTCATTACTTAGCTCAGTTTCAGGGTTAATAAGCCCAGCAAATGCTCTTACCTGGACCGTGCCCTATGCGGAAGAATTATTTTTGCTTCTGAGGCTACAAAGCCATCTGACAGTCTCCAACTGTCCTGAAACCTACTAGGGTCTGGAAAGGGGACACAGGACATTGTTCCTGTCAGTGTGAGTTGACTTCTGATGTGGTAGATGTCTGGAAATGAATATGTTAATCAGTGCAAGCAGACAGCAGTTGCACTCACCCACACTGAGAAGAGCTTCTATAAAATCTTGTGTCACCACAGGAACAGGGAGTCTGAATATATCATACATCACCTCCAGCAGACCTCGCTGAGAAGAGATTGACAGAGTGTGATGAAGTACCTCATAATGAGGCTTGAGAACTGACTCAGTAATCACTGTGGTTAATATGTACATTTCACTGTATAACATTTAGGGCTTGTTTTTTTATTATATACCAATAATATTATTATATATAATAAATAAAAATGTAATTAGTATGATTACATTTATTATAAAACATAAGCCGATAAAATAATTAAATGTGATTAATTTCATTAAATAATCTAACTTTTTAATATTATTAATTAATCTCAATATTTTGTATGCATTCTAAGAACACTAAATAAGCATTTTTGTAAATATTAGGTTAAACAAAATGTGTGGACTCACTGTAAATTTCTGCAACAGTGCTCTTTACTTGCACTTACACCCCCCCCCAAAAAAAAAAAAATCAACAGATTCTATATTTCTGTTTAACAGAACATGCAATAAATACAAAGCCGTACCTGAAAATCTGCAACAATTCAATAATAAAATAACTAGTGCTGGGCAACGATTAATCGCATCCAAAATAAAAGTTTTTGTTATATAATATATGCTTGTGTACTGTGTATATCTATTATGTATACATAAAGACACACAAACAGTATATATTTTGAAAATATTTACATGTATTTACATGTATACATTTATATTCACATGAATTTATATTATATATAAATATATTTAATATATAAACATTTTTCTTAAATATATACAAGCATGTGTGTGCATTTATATATACACAATAAATACACAGTACACACACATATATAATGTACACAAAAACTTTTATTTCACCGCCATTTGAAACGGCCTTGGGAGAGTTTTCTGGGATATACTGGACAATTTTTTACCAACAAATTGTATATTGTGTCAAAATCAGGAATAAGTTAAAAAATGGCATCATACCTTTTTGTATTATTTCTTTTTTTCTTTATGACGAGCTGTAGTGGAGGTTTTCACGGAGTAGAACAATTCCGTGTAAGTTCTACATGCTCAGTTGATAACTGTCTGAAAAAGGGCACGCTCGAAAATATAACGAGTGTTACTCCACTATTTTCTTTTTTATTTAGTAGCTTAGATTCTGTGCACTTGATAAGGTTTGCCAGAATCATGGTTGTGCAAGAATATTTTGTTGTTACTCCAGGCAGTTCTCTGCTTTCTTTCAGGAACTTAACAAAGGAGGAAAAATTATCCAAGAAATCTAAACTGCAGAGGGCGCTTATTGTACTGTTACTTCTGATTTCTGGAAATGTTCAACCGAATCCAGGTCCTGATGTCGTCACAAGTTTTAACACACCTGCTGATTTTAAATCAAGGACTGGTCTTGGGATTGTTCATTTAAATGTTCGCAGTTTACTCACAAAGTTGGATATGTTACGTATCTGGGCAGATACAACTGATGCAGATATTATGGTTTTATCAGAGACATGGTTAAAAAATTCTATTTCAAATAAGGACATTAGCATTGTCGGTTATAATGTTTATAGGGCTGATCGATCTAACAGAGGAGGTGGAGTTGCAGTTTTTATTAAAAATAAATATATTACAAAAGTACTTTTATCTAAATCAGTAAAAAATCAATTTGATCTTTTAGCTTTAAATATTGAGGTTTCTAAAACCTGCAATATTACATTAGTTGGTTGCTATAGGCCACCCTCAGCAGTAAATGAAACCTTATCTTCCTTGGCACAGATAATATCAGATCTAGACCCTAAAGAATTAGTTCTGATCGGTGATTTAAATTGGAACTGGTTGCAACCAGTATCTGATGATTTAAAAGCATACTGTAATTCGATTAATCTTTTTCAGATAGTAAATAGTCCAACTAGACCAAATTTAAAATGTCCTGAAAATTCATCATTAATTGATTTAATTATAACTAATGTCCCTCATAAATATTCCATGGCATCTGTATTCGCTAATGATATAAGTGACCACTGTGTAGTTGCTACGGTTAGGAATACAAAAATTCCCAAATCTAAACCATGTATTATTACTAAACGCGATATGAAACACTTTAACGAACAAGCTTTTTTACACGATTTATATCATTTTGATTGGGGAAAAATGAATCTTATTCCAGAAGTTGAAAGTGCATGGAATTATTTTTATGAAAGTTTTACCTATTTTATAAATAAGCATGCTCCTTTTAGAAAGTTTAGAGTTAAAGGTAGACATAATGTATGGTTTACCGCCGAATTGTCAAATTTACTTTGACAACGTAATTTGGCTTGGTCTAAAGCCAGAAGTAATAATCTAAACGAAGATTGGTTGATTTTCAGACAATTGCGTAATATGTCCTCTGCTGCAATTAGAAAAGCTAAGGTTGACTACTTTCTTTTAGAAAATTCAAATCTAAATAATTCGAAAACTTTTTGGAAAAATATTAAAAGTCTCATTGGAAGTAATTCAAATTCAGATTTTCCATCATGTATTATTAAGGATTCATGTAAAATTATGGATAAAGCTAAAATAACAGATTGTTTAAACGAACATTTTGTGGCCACTGGTACACTTTATGAGTCCCAAAATTTGACCCGTGATAATTCCTCATTTTAATAAATCATTTTAAGCTATACCAATTATTTGATTTTAACCCAGTAACAGTTTCAGAGGTTAATAAGGCACTTAAATCTTTAGATAGTAGGAAACAGGCTGGTCCAGATAAGTTGGATCCACATTTCTTAAAGCTGGCAGCTGATTTTATTGCTACCACCACTAACCTATCTTTTTAATCTTTCTTTATCTACAAATGAAATTCCTTCTATTTGGAAAACTGCTTATGTTCGACCATTATTCAAAGGGGTGATCAACTGTATTGAATAATTATAGGCCTATTCCGAAATTGTCTATTTTATCAAAGTTTTGGAATCGTTTGTGAATGATCAATTAAAAGAGTTTCTATCTTCTAAAAATGCCTTATCAGAGTTCCTATCCTGTTTTAGGAAAAAACACAGTACATCCACACCAATTATAAAAGTATTAAATGATTCAATGGTTTCATTGGATAATAAAAACCATAGTGCTGCTCTTTTTATTGATTTATCTAAGGCTTTTGATCTCGTAGATCATGAAATTTTGAAGCAGAGGCTACTTAGTGTAGGTTTATCAGTAAATACTGTTGGATGGTTTGTTAATTACTTATCGGATAGATCTCAATGTATAACTATAGAGGGATTCACTTCTAGTACTCGGAATGTAAAGATCGGCGTACCACAGGGATCGGTCCTTGGGCCATTATTATTTATTTTATATATTAATAATATTGGGAATAACCTTGCACATTCAAGTTTTCACCTATACGCTGATGATATGGTGATTTACTCTTCTGCACCAACAGTGGATCAGGCTGTGAGTCATCTTCAATCTGATTTTGATGCAGTTCAGCATACACTGAGCGATTTAAAACTTGTTCTAAATGCGGAGAAATCTAAACTTATGATGTTTACAAAAAGAAAGTCTGCACATTCAAATTTATGCTCAATTACTACTCTTCAGGGTTTGGAGATTGAAGTAGTATCCAAGTATAAATACCTGGGGTTTTTAATTGATGATTCTCTTTCTTTTGGGCCTCATATTCAGTACCTTGTGATGAAATTAAAGTCGAAACTGGGCCTTTTTTTTTTTGAGTCGAGTATTGTCTTTCTCTTGCAGCAAGGAAGAGATTGGTAGCAGCTACATTTTTATCAGTGTTGGATTACTGTGATATCATATATATGCAGGCACCTAAGCATTGTTTACAGGTGTTGGATTCAGTTCATCATGGAGCATTAAGGTTCATCACAAATTCAAAAGCCCTTACTCATCATTGTTTATTGTACTCTCAGGTTGGATAGCCGGCATTGTCATCCCGTAGACTTAAGCATTGGTACTAATTTATATATAAAATCATTTTAGGTTTGCTTCCTTCGTATTTACAGCAGAATATCTTTCAAAAAGGTGTAAAGAATTATGGGCTTCGCTCACAAGACTATTATCTTTTAAGCATCCCTAAAGTTCATACTAATTTGGGTAAATGGGCATTTAGTTATGCTGCTCCATTTGATTGGAATCAATTACAAGATAAGCTATGCTTTAAAGAGTTGGTATCACTAAATGATTTTAAATGTACTGTATTTTAAAGGATCTAATTGTAGAGTCACCTGATTGTAAATGTTTTGAGTGATTTGTGTATGTTTCTGTGTATGTAAACTAATGTATTTTGTTTTGTGCTGCCTATCTTGGCCAGGACCCTCTTGTAAATGAGATTTTAAATCTCAAGAGTTTTTAATTCCTGGTTAAATAAAGGTTTAATAATAATAATAATAATTTTGGATGTGATTAATCGTTGCCCAGCACTAAAAATAACTTTCTCCACACTTTATGGATTTAATCATACATGTATACATTTGATTTAGCTATTACATATATAAACTTAATTAATTGCACAACTAATATTTTAAAAACACAAAATATGTACCAAACATATGTACAAAAGCTACACATTGTAGGCTTAGAAATAAAAGGAACTGGTTGTTTGAATTGCATGCTATGTGTACTGCAATCTTTCTAATTATATCCTTTGTCATACCCTCACTTCCATATTTGGTATACACAGCAGACCAATGAGAGACTGGATTCCAGAGTTGCCTGATTTGCAGAGATTAATGATGCCTGGAGGTACAGTGGGACAAACAACAGATTTGGTCCGAGAAGTGGACTCAAGAGGAAATTCCATTTAAAAGAAGCATGATGCATTACAATAGTCACGCACACATAAGCCAGCTTCTTTTTAGATGCACAATCACACAATCAACCTTAATAAAGTATTGATTGAAATCTGGGCCTACAGAGATTCCAGAGAAAGCCTCAAAGTTTTCCACAGAATTTAAGCGGCACTGAATGTTTGTATGCTTGACATATTTTTTGCTTACCCGACCAAGAGCGGAGGGAAGCAACAATTGACATCTTACTGGCCAGAAATCGAGCCTCCCTGTCTTCTCTGTAGAGAGAAATACCACACATCCATACAAGCAGCCAATAACAGTTGCATGCTTACGTCACTAATGGCAAATTCTAACTTGAAAGACCTTAGAGTAGCACACTCACTTGAGTTGACCCTCTGCTGTGTCTGGATTGTGTCTGTAGTGAAAATCGGTGTAAGGTGCCAGGATTTGCTGAAAAAAGCAAGTAAAGCTTTACTAAACACCTTGTAAAACAGTTTTTACCAAATTTACATAAAACATACAAATGTCATATAGTAATAAAAAAGTAAGGTTGAATTAAAGACAAACTAAAAAGACTAAAGGAATATTAACATGAAATAGTAGCAGTATTATGGGTTCATTGTTAACAGATCCATACCTCGAGCTCCACATCAGAGCGAACGTATTGCCGTGTATGTGGATGATTGAGCAGGTGCAGGATGGTGGTCATCAGAGCCTCATTAATGCGACTGAGCTGACAGTCGATTACATTCTTCAGGATGGTGCTGAGACCACCCCTCTTGGCCACAATCTCAGGGTTCTCCAGTGCTGCACGCACAAACATGAACATTCATGAGGTCAACATTCACGGATTGATATGTTACAGCTCTCTGATCAGTCTGCAAACCTACCAAGTTCACAGATAATGGCGATGCAGGCTCGAACCATACGGTCCCGCTCCTGAGGTCCATCGTTACCCACAGCAATGAGGGAGTTTGTGATTGAGCTTGGGAAGAGCAGGGCGTTCACAGTGATCATCTGGAAAATCATTGTAAAAACACTTATAACGACATTTCCATGCATGACAAAAAGAACACTGCATTGTTAAAAAAAAATGGGCCAATGTACATTGTGAGAACATAATGGTTTAGATCATTTTGTTTGAGTGCAACATGTAATAATAGAATGAGATTTTATATTCATATAATTTATTATACAAAAATATATTAAATATACAAGCATAACATTTTTCGTTGATATATACATGCATATGTGTGTGTATTTATATATACACACACATAATAAACAGTACACACAAATATATATTATGTCAACTTAATTGGGATTAATCGCGATTAATCGTTTGACAGCACTAAAATAAACTATAAAATTAAATTAAATCTAGAAATATAAAGAATAAATTAAATGGAAAAATTATAAATAATTCTGGGGCCAGCTTTTATCATGGTTTATTCATTTGTTCAAAATATGTAGGTTGGTAAATGTAATTTTTGTAGCAAGTAAATTCATGAGATATTGGGCCTCATTCATGAAACTTAAATAAATGAGTAAATAAAACGTAAATATATGAGTAGATTCTGAGTAATTTCCACGTAAAACAGACTGTCCCGAAAATTCTCCTCCGGATTCACAAACGCTTCGTAAACATCCAATCTGACAGTTAAACGTGTATGTTAATGAATTCCAGTCATTTGTAAATACGGCACTCACGCACGCTCATTCACAATTAGCATAATCCCTGCCTATGAATTACAGCTACGCAAATTGCGTGTCCAGGAACGCAGTGGAATATTCCGGTCTATTTTCACAGGTTTGGCTCCAGTATATTGCATAAATGCAAAAAAGATGCCTAACAATAAATATTCATCAACATATGTCCACCAAAGAGTTTTCAGACAGCTGAAAAAAATGTCAGGCACTCTTCTTAAAATGACTAGCTGGTGGTGCTTGAGAACACCTTGGTGGCACAGCGTTTTTCCAGCTGAGACGCTTTGGTTGCTCTGATTTGGAATATCCATAGCGGCAACGTATTACTAGTATCTCATTTTTAAGAATTTTACGAAATATAAAACGCAGTAACCAGTAATATTGACTTCTCCATTGTTGTAGGCGGTCGTTGTACATGTAGGATGGTTGGTCGGTATTTGTCCCGCCCCTCCTCTATTTACGGCTGTGTAAACAGTGACAGTGATGAGTGCTGCGTTTTATAGTTATCAACTCAGCTACAAAAAAAAAAAATAAATAAAAATAAAATAAAATTAAATAAAATTAAATTAAATTAAAAATTAAAAATAGGACAAGGGCAAATGAACTCGTAATTATGGCAGTGCATCAAAATTCAGTACCGTCAGTTTCCAAAAAAAAAAAAAAAAAAATAGAACGTTTTACTCACCATTTACACGTGGTAGGGAGCAGGTGTACGTTTCTTTCGTACCAACTAACATTTTGAAAATACAAACATTTTCATGAATTCGAAAGTTTGCGTCCGAACGGCTTTACGAACGATTTACACAAAAATTCATTCTGCTCGTGTTTCATGAATGAGGCCCACTGTGTGCAAGACAACATCTGCAGGATAAAATAAAATAAAAATCTAGAAATATAAAGATCAAATTAAATTAATTTTTAAACTTTTTTCATTACTGAGGAAACCCAACAAAACAGCAGGAAGTGTTCACATCTCACCTTTCTCACCAGTCTGAGTGCTTGTGTGCGTTCCACCTCATTACTCTGCTGGATGTCAATGCACCTAAAGGTCAAAAGGTCACATTAGTCAACATTATGTGAACCAGTCAACATTAGTAGCCAATGCAGTGAAATGCTTCTCAAACCATAATAACATCTGCACTGGGGAAGTTGAGTATTACCTCTAAATGCATTCTAATTTATTAATTTTCCTATCCAAGATCTGACTTGCTGGGTGTTCAGACAGGACAGAGGAAGCAGGGCATTCTTACAGTACCACCACTTCAAAATGACCTTAACTGGACTTGACTAGCTCTTCACATGAACGCGCCTCCTCTCTCTCTCAGATACTAACAAGAGATGATCCACAACTCTACATGAATTAACATCAGTTCTTATTTCTGATGGAAACAGTTAGTCCTTATCCTACAATCTCTAGCTTAGACTTGAACTAAACTGCTGAAATGACTGGTCTGCATACAGTGCTATGAAAACATGTCACACAGACCTGGCAATCAGGTAATCCACCTGGAGCCGCAGCACTTTCTGAAGGATATTACTGTCTCGGATGAGGTATCGGAGAGAACGCAAACCAGCCGCCCGCACCTCCTTAGCCTCATTGAGCAGCGCCAATCTGAGGCTGTGAAAGAAACATAAAACAGGACATTCACTGAGAAATTATTTTTATGTATTTTTCTTCTGCTCAGGCAGAAGACAAGGTAAGTCATTTCAGAGGTGGACAGATTCATTTAATTCAAATTAAAAATTACGAAAACAAATCTAATGATTAATTGTGCATGGGAACATTTACTAGAAAAAAAATAAATAGATTGTATTTTATACACTACTGTTCAAAAGTTTTTTTTTTTGTTTTTTTTTTAAAGTCTCTTATACTCACCAAGGCTGCATTCCTTAAAGTACAAATGATAACATTATGAAACACTTTTAAATTTTAAAATAACTCTTTCTATTTTTAAAATATATTTTAAAATGTTATTTATTTCTGTGAGGGCAAAGCTACATTTTTAGCAGCCTTTATTCCAGTCTTCAGTGTCACATGATCCTTCAGAAATCATTCTAATTTGCTGATTTGGTACTTAAATATTTCTTATCACCCATGTTGAAAACAGTTGTGCTGCTTAATTTTTTATTTTTTTTTTGTGAAATCTGTGATGCATTTCTTTTCAGGATTCTTTGATAAATATAAAAAACAAAAGAATAGCATTTATTTAAAATAAAAATCTTTTGTAATATAAAAATGTCTTTACTGTCACTTTTGATCAATTTTATGCATCTTTACTGAATTAAAATATTAATTAAATAGTAATTTCTTTAAAAAAAATCCTTAGTGACCCCAGATTTTTGAACGGTAATCTGTTTTATTTATTTATTTAATTACTTAGGTCAAAATTGCATATTTTAATTTCTTTAAAATAATTTTATAATTTAAATAAAAAAAACCTCTCAGATTAGACGATCAAAACCTTTGCTTCAACATTACAACTGTAATACAATGCTTTTGTGTGTGTGTGTGCTCTATGACTCACCATATGATAATTTCTTCATAGGTAAAGCCAAACTTTCCCTCGGAGTGCCCGATATTGCAGAGCAGCTGTATTGGAGACATAACAAGCACTTACATATTTTACTTGGCAACAAAAAGAGACATTGATGACTCTACTTGTATTCAAATACTCAAAGTATTGCTGGAACACTGCAGGGTATTTCACACAGAGCAAAAACAAGCCCATGTTCAAAGAGTTCAAGGATATGTTTTTTTTTCATCCTCAAGTGATTTATACAACTCACAGCATGGTTGACTTGACAAAACCTGTTAGACTGAAAAGGCTCATGATCGTCTGCTGAAATATGACAATGCTGTCAACAAACCGATAATTCTTCACCTGAATTGGTGAATATGAACAAGTTATGATTTCCAGTTAAGGTTATCAAATATGTAGAGAAAAAAGTGGAGTTTGCCCTTTTTTCTACAGTCAGTGCCTCCTGTGACAGGTCAACTAGAAACAAAATAAAAGACTACAAAATAAAATCACATTAGGTGAACTGCATTTTTACATTTTCTGTACTGTAATAGTAATGCCACAGAGCCATCTGAAGTGTTTCCATCTCTTAAAGGCCATTAGACCGACAAGCACTCACTTTGGCTGCGAACCACAAAACATGCACATATCCTCAGCCTCACACCTTCAATCTTGTACTGGTTCTGTGGCAGCTGGCAGGCATCAGAAGATTGAACTTGCATGATCTAGAAAAGATTACATTTGTGCTGCCTCCCTTACCCCGTTTGTGTTAAAATGCAAAACTGATCCAGATACAGCACTTCAGTACTTTCAGAGCATCTGAGCTTGCGTTAATTCATTATTTCTGCTCAGATGCTTTTATTCTAGGCCAGATCATGTAAGTGTGGGGCAGAAATGCCCTCAGGGCTCAACTGACGGAAACCATAAAGTACTGTTTACTCCATTTTACCAAACACTGGTAAGTATTCACATGCAGGACTCCTGTGTTGTAATACCAAACAGATGTACAAGATTGAGCAGGCTGCTCTGCATTAGGGATAGGCAGGATTTTCAACTAGTTTTTTCAACAACTGACTAGTTGATTAGAAGTTAACCTTAGTTTTTACCTTAGTTTTTTTTTACCTTAGTTTTTAAAGTAAATTAGATTGTATAATTTCAAAATTTAAAGCAAAAACAGAATGGTCTGACCTTTGCTTTGTGAAATTATGCCACATAAAACATATCTGCACGAAACAAAAAACGCAGACAAACTGAATGAAAATGAAAATTCACTCTCTGACAGCAGGTGGCGCTTATGGAATTTATGGCCATACAACGTTTCCTCGGTTACTGTTGTAAACAAAGCAGCACTGGGCTTTTAAATACTACACTAATAAGCATTATATGGAGGTAAGATAAAAAAAAAAATACTATCTAAACTTTTCTTAAGACAGTCAGTTCCCCTCAGAGATACATTCATACAAACCCCCACCCCCAAGTAAGCATTTATGATTTTCTTCCAATATTTTGCACATCGTGGACACTGATCTTGCTCTGTCTGCTACAGTATTTTCTCCTCTTTGCGTTCTCTTCAGCGTCTCCGGCTTCTGTTAACAGCCATTTAGTTAGTTTATTTGCCCAGTTAAAGAATAAATTGAGTTATTAATAGTTCTCTAACCATTAGTCAGAAGTGTTTGCAGTTAACAGGGATCTCCTTTCAATTCACGATGCTGTCTACATTACTTAGCCACTTGTATAATGTATACAGTGTGAGTAATTCAAACCGGTTTACAGTTTAAACCGGTATATCGCACAGCACTAAAACCTTTAATATCTTTAGCAGCTGTTTTCATACACAAAAATGTTTTGTGACTCACCAAAATTATTCAGGGGCATTCGACCTAAAAAGATTCACCTAAAATGAAAATTCTGTCATCATTTACTCACCCTCATGTCGTCCCAAACACGTATGAGTTTTTTTTTCTGTGGAATATAGAAGAAGATTTTTTAAAGAATGTTGGTAACTGAACAGTTTCGGTTTCCATTGACTTCCACTGTATTTTTTGTTTATACTATACAAGTCAATTGGGAAGAAAAACTGTTACCAACATTCTTCACAATATCTTCTTCTGTGTTCCACAGAACTCTGACAGGTTTGGAATGATATGAGGTTCAGTAAATGATGACAGATCCCTTATCCCTTAAGGAAAGTGCACTAACTGTTCAGACAACCTAGTCATATATGTATCTCTTCTGGGGTTGTCTTGCAATATCAGATCAAGAAAACGTTGTGATAAGTCAGGATTTAGGCAGAACAACATTGATCCTGGTCCACTGCAACTCCCGATACACTCTTGAGATGACAAACCTTGATGAAGTTGTTGAGGTGGCCGAGTTTGCGCATATTCGAGACTCCTTGCTGTTTGGCCACATTCTGAAGGATCTCTCGCATGTTCTCGGAGGGGTCTGTAAGAAAAAATGATTGAAGAGTTGTGAGGTCATCAGAGAAACAGGGATGGGAACACAAAGATATTATGTTCTGCCTGTAACAGAGTGATAAAAGTAACCACACCATTTCCATTATTGGTGTGCTACAACCACAAAAAGCAGAGAAGTGCTTTATGGGATGAAATCACACACAGATCAGTAAAATTAGTAAGCACACAAAAGCAGAGTGTTTTTGCTAGACACAGTGGGACTTCCTGACATCATCTCACTTAACAAATTCTCATAAATAACACCCTGTGCTCGGTTTGGTGAGGAAGTCTTAGCATGCATCAAGAACCAGTGATAAATGTCCAACAGTGAATCATCAACAAAACTATGTACAATCTACAAAAGGGTCATTCCGTGTCAACTCAACCAGAGGTCCCCGGCTCAAATTTTTGATTTTGCTAATATTTTTTCTGAAGAAAGACAGACATGTGTAGTGATGAAAGCCAAAATATTAAATGTAATGGATGGATATTTACCGAGTAATCCACTATTTTGTAGAGGGGGGTCAAAATGGCAATTTTCACCTGAGATTCAGAGCCAAATTACAGGGGGGTGAAAATGACTTCAGAAAGATGGCAGCATCATAATGTTATTTTTACACAGAGATTGGTAGGTCTGTTAGTAAAATCTGTTGACTTTAGGAATCTTTGTTGCGTTAAGTGCCAATGGTTACCATTCAAAAATGGAGAAACAGCACTTTTCAAGTTTTTTCTCCAAAGTTTGCATGCCTGTAACTCAAGAAATATTAAAGATATCTTAATGCCCTTTTGGATATTGGGTCTTAACAGACTTTCCTTGCGGTATCTTTATTTTTAAGGCGCTATATGGTTCCGTTTCAGAGATATTGGAATTTCAATATGGCTCCAGGAGTAAATTGTTAAAATGTACACATTTTCAGTGGTCAAAAACCAAATGTGGGTCAATTTGCAAAAATATGATACTTCCTTTCTTTTAAAGAGGAATGTCTGAAGAACAAATAATGTTGAAACTAGAGATGTATCTTGTTTGCTTCTGTCAAAATAACTGCACTGAATATACCTGTCTAAGTGCCATAAATTCTTTTTCCAAAGTTTGCATGCCTATAACTCAAGAACTATTAAAGACTTCACAATATGATTTTAGATTCTAGTTCTTAATAAACTTTTCTTTTGGAATCTTCATTTTCAAAGCCCTACTTTGTTCAGTCCCAGAGATATAGGGATATCAATGAGGCTCCATTTTCAGATTTGTATCTTGTTTCCCTCCGTCAAAACAATTGTATAGGACATACCTGTTTGAGTGTCATAAATATTATTTTTCCCAAAATTTGTGTGCCTGTAACTCAAGATATATAAAGTTATCATAATATGATTTTAGAAGATTCTGGTTCCTAAGAAACTTTTCTTTTGGAATTTTCATTTTTAAGGCCCTGTATGGTTTACTCCTGCAGCTCCATGTCCAAATTGTTGTATCTTATTATTTTCACACCAAATGTGATTTTGTGTTCATCTAGTCATCACTGCTTGGCTGGGCGATATATCTCATGCGATATGCATGCCCATCTCGTCAGTAAAGCCGGTTCCTTGATTAGCGGTAAATCTCCATCACCTGTTTTCAAATGGAGCGGCGTTTAATACACGGAGCCGTAGTTCACTGACAAGCTACGCAATATCACTTTCATTATCGCAGATGAATCGCCTTCGATAATGAACGCGATATTGCGTAACTTGTCAGTGAACTACGACTCTGTGTATTAAATGCCGCTCCATTTGAAAACAGGTGATGGAGATTTACCGCTAATCAAGGAACCGGCTTTACTGACGAGATGCGCATGCATATCGCATGAGATATATCGCCCAGCCCTAAGTCTGCTTACAATGCAAATATGCAAATAACAACAGTAACCCAGGGTTTAGGAATGTGCAGTGTGACACATCAGATTATGAATGACCAGGATTAATTATTAAATCTAGGTAAAATATGAATAGTGTGAAATGTAAAATAAGATTACCCAGGATCCCATTTACCTGGGGTTTAGAATTACCCAGTGTTAATTATTTCAAGTGTGAAAGACCTTAAATGTTTGGGTACTATCAGTGATTCTGCCAAATATACCCTTTAGCAGTAGCTACGACTTGATCTATGACTATGCTCACATTATATAACAATAAAAAAGAGAAAGAATTTCTAAATTAATCCAGGTTAGGCAAATCTTGGTTTATTGAGTTGAATGCAAAGTGTGGTGAAAGCAACCACTTTTCTCTAGGTGTGGGATTTGATTCAAACATGTTACAATACTGCGTGTTTGAACTCGTGGTAGCTTCAGAAGCTGTTAAAATGAACAAAATCTCTTCTTCCAAATATCCCTGAAACTGATTCAAATATAGAATCTTATGAATAGACTACTGAGAAAAAGGTAATGTGCCCCAACTTGACCATTACAGGGCATTTTTAGCACTCCGACAGGTATGTTCTGTGCATATATTTTTAATAGAGGGAAACAAGATGCATTCCTAGTTTCAACATTATTTATTCTTCAGACATTCTGCTTTAAATACAGTAAACATCAGCTGTATACAAAGTGACCAACATTTGGTTTTCAACCACTAAAAATAGGTAATATTCAACAATCTAAAAATGGAACCTCTTTGAGATCCCCATATCTCTGGGACTGAATGATGTAGGGCCTTGAAAATGAAGATTACAAAAGGAAAGTTTATTAAGAACTAGAATCTAAAATCATATTGCAATATCTGTAATACTTCTGAGTTACAGGCACGCAAACTTTGGAAAAAATATTTATGGCTCTCAGACAGGTATGTTCAATGCAGTTATTTTGACAGAAGTAAACGAGATACATCTCTAGTTTCAACATTATTTGTTCTTCAGACATTCCTCTTTAAAAGAAAAGAAGTATCATATTTTTGCAAACTGACCCACATTTGGTTTTTGACCAGTGAAAATGTGTACATTTTAATTTACTCCTGGAGCCATATTGAAATTCCAGTATCTCTGGAACTGAACCATATAGGGCCTTAAAAATGAAGACACCAAAAGCAAAGTTTGTTAAGACCCAATATCCAAAAGGGCATTAAGATATCTTTAATACTTCTTGAGTTATAGGCATGCAAACTTTGGAGAAAAAACTTGAAAAAGTGCTGTTTCTCCATTTTCGAATGGTCACCATTGGCACATAATGCAACAAAGATTGCTAAAGTCAACAGATTTTACTAACAAACCTACCAATCTCTGGGTAAAAATAACATTATAATGCTACCATCTTTCTAAAGTCATTTTTACCCCCCTGTAATTTGGCTCTGAATCTCAGGTGAAAATAGCCATTTTGACCCCCCTCTACAAAATAGTGGATTACTCAGTAAATATTCATCCATGGCATTTAATATTTTGGCTTTCATCACTATACATGTCTATCTTTCTTCAGAAAAAATATTAGCAAAATCAAAAATTTGAGCCGGGGAAGTTTTTGAAATTTGGTTGATTTGACACGGAATGACCCAAAAGTTATGGAAAACCAGTTCTAGTGCAGACAGAACTTAAACTACAGACAAACTATCTATGGTGCAACAATTCGGACATATATACACAGTAATGTAATATAACAATTTTCATTAAATTTGTCACATGAAAGTAAAAAAAAAAAAAAAAAAAAAAAAAAAAAAAGTAGGAAAGAGGTATTTGCTCCTCTCATATTAGTAAAGTAGTACAATAATACAAACATTAGTGTTTTATATTCTATAAAACCAGCTACAGACACTCAAGGATACGACAAATACAGCACTCTTTACAACTTATTTCCCCCAGCAGTCACACAGGATACATGTTCAATCATCTGTACCAAAACAAAACAAAATCCACAAATATTCCACAGACTTCCTGTTGCCTTTCATATGTGAACCAAAAACAGTGAAGCTCAGGTCTTGTCTAAATACACGTAGCCTGCCATTCAAAGTTTGGGGTCAATAAGACATTTTATTCTTTTAGTGTGTGTGTGTGTGTGTGTGTGTGTGACAATGAAAACTGGAGAAATTACTGAAAATTCAAAATTTAAGCACTTTTAAAATATATTAAGATGGAAAAGTTTATTTTAAATTGTAATAATATTTCACAATACTACTGTTTTGAAGTAGCCTGTTTTGTATCACATAAAGGCAGTGTTAATGAGCAAAAGAGACTTCTTTCATTTTTATTTATTTATTTATTTTTAAATCGACCCCAACCTTTTGAACGGCAATGTACGTCAGCAGGAATTCATGACTGGAATGACTGGAACACAAGTACTGGATTAATAGTATCTGAGTTCGGGAAACCAAGACAACCTTTTCTGACTCAAGTTACAAAATCTAGCCAGTTTAGCACTAATGACATAGCCTCTGGAAGCATCCAGAAAAGGCCATCCACACAGAGGTCCTATGGGAAAAACAGCCTCAAGTTTAACCTGTCAGCAAAGACCGAACACAATCATGACCCTGCAACAGCTAATGAGCTACTTTCCCAAAGACACTAAATGACAAACAAGACCAAAGCTATATTTAGCATATTTTGGTGTATTTAGTAATACTCTTAAAAATGCATAAAAATAAATCCATTACAAAACAAATCAGCAAAAAATATGCACGTAAAACCCTTAAGCATTATGAGTCAAGGTTTGTCCAGGATTTTGTGTTCAGCAACAAGACAACTTTGACAGCAATCTTATTCCTAAATAATAACTCTGATTTTGTGCACAAAATAAATCAATAAAAGTAAATGTAAGTACACACTGAGCTATGATTTTTCCAATTAAGATTTTGAATTGTTTGTTGAGCTGTACAGTGAGCATGATCTATACAGTGTCAACCACAGGGATGTTTGACAGCTCATTTCACAGACCAAAAACTTAATAGGATGATGAATCTCATTGCTGAATGAAAAGCAATGTCTAATCATGCTTTCTATAACAGCAGCATTAAAAAAAGGTTAAAACTCGACAATAAAGTCTCTTTAGTTAAACAAGTTAGTTAATTCATTAACTAGGCTATACATTTAGCAATACCTTTGTTATAAGCAATATATTTGTTTGTTATTTAATAAAAATATAACTGCAAAAATATTAACAGATACTGTAACAAATAATGTATTAGTGAAAGTTAAAATTAACATTAAGAATAATAAATGCTTCAGGTGTATTTCTCATTGCTAACTAATGTTAACAAATGGAAAGTCTTATCCAATAAAAACAATTAATTTAGAAGAATTACTGCATTAAATTGGACGACAGCTGACATATTATTTATAAAAAAAAATAAAATAGTATAATAAAAAAAAGTCAGTTTTGCATGCTTTCTTGCTGCAGCAGACTGTTGTTTTGGTCCCTACACCCTTTGGACCCTTCAGTCCTGCAATGCTGGACATGAATAAGAGATACATATCTCATGCAACCATTATATAATAATAAATAGCATTCGACACCTCTATCACCATCTGTTTTTCTGCGTATTAAAGTATTGTATACTTATATAAAAGAGCATATAGTGTATACGGATCTATATGATGCATGTTGCCTTAGTTTAAGGCTGCGTCTCAAAACCTAGAGCAGCAAGCATTTTAGGGCATCATAGGTGGGGTTGGCACCCGCGAGGCTGACATTCCAAACAAGCCTACGATGCCCAGAAATGCTGCCTAGGTAGGGAGTTCACTAGGTTCATCTGACTTACCTCTTGTGAGATCGAGAGGTACATTTTCCTCCCCACTGTCATTCCGACCTGTATATATAAGATAAATAAGACATTGAGAACGGGCCGCTTGGGGCAGGTGTAGCCGATGAAGACTGCATCATATTATCCTTACGGATCTGTTAATCGAACGATCAGACTAAGCTTAATCTCACCTCGCATCCGTATACTTCGGATAGGACGGCCTCGGATGCTGACCGCCATCTTTCCCAGACACATTCACAACACCGGAAACCTCGAGGAATATCGCGAGAACCGGGCTTTTGAGCAGACTGTTGTGTCTGCACTTTTACATGTCTGTCTGACTGGATCATAAATAAAACTGCGAAGTAATTAATTATTTAATTAATTTTTTATACACAATGCATAAACCAATTATGGTACTAAAGTAAAATTGATTAGAAAGTGGCAACCAATGCAAATGAGCTAAGAGAGGTGTGATTTGGCTATACCTTTGATGTTTTTCAGTTGTTGTTTTTTTAAGCTAAAACGGGTTCTGTATAAATGACCTCTTAGGTTTAGGTGTACATTAACCTATCCAGGGACACTATTAACATTAGTGGAACATTTATATAACAATATTAATATACTATAAAATTATAATATTATATATCAAAATTAATGTTTTGTCCTTATAAACAAAAAAATGAATGAATGAATGAAAATATTCAGAGTTTAAGATCTCTCCCTCTTTCAAAATGTATTTTTGGCTTCACTGATTATTATGATTATTATATAAATTAAATTAAATTATTAATTTGATTTATATTTTTGACCAAATAATTTCACTTTCAAACTCAGTTTGTATGTGCTGACAAAATTAGGCCAGAGATAGTATTAGAGACACCTTGAATAAGAAAACTATACAAATATACAAGTCTGTGAGCATTAGAAAGTATTTATTTGATATTTTCAAAATTCTTTCGTGCATGTATAATGATAATGTTTATTCTATTAAAAAGTTTTTTTTTGTTTGTTTTTTTATTATGCCTTAAACAACATATACAGAACAATACAACAGACAATATAAGCCAGGGAAATAAAGAAGAGAGAAAAAAATATATATATACAAATAAAAACATGCATGACCTTTACATTACTCAAATATTTTGAAGACAGAACACAAACGGACAGTTTTGATAGCCTTTCTATTAGTGATACTTTGAATAGTACACAAATAGCTTTCCAATTCTTTATAAAACACTGTGAAACAGGGTTTTCTATTAGAAAATTTACACTTATGAATGTGAAACTTAACTAATAAAATAAATAGATTAATGACAAAAGCTTCGTTATTCAACTTATCTTGAATAAAATATCCAAAAACTACATTTTCAAAATGCAAAATAAAATTAAAAAGTACCTTTTCTGTGATAAACACAGAGACGTCATACCATAGCTTTTTAACAAAACTACAGTGCCAGAAGACGTGGGTTACAGTTTCCAAGTGCAAAGAGCAAAAAGAGCAGTTAACATCAATATCCTTCTTAAACTTACTAAGAAAATGTTTAACAGGATAGAATTTATGAATAATTTTGAAAGAAATTTCTTTTACCTTGTTTGTAACAAAAAACTCATGAGGTAATAACCAAACACTTTCCCACTTAGGGTTTCTAACAAATTTAGACCAATAAGCAATAGAGCAAGGCTTAGTAGTAACCTCCTTTAAAAACAGAGCGCGAATAGATTTGTTATTTTTAGTCTGTGAAAAACAAATTTTACCACATATTGTATCAGTTAGATTGACTATGGGCATATCAACCAATATCACATCTCTAAATAAGGAAACAATACCAGAATTAATTGCAGAGAGAACAAGAGAGAATTCCTTGGGAGTCACAGGAAAATTAAAGTGTACAAGAAACTCATCATAAGTCATAAGATACCCTTGAGTGTTAAACAAATGAGATACTAAAACAATACCCTTATCAAACCAGCTTTTCAAAAAAATACTTTTGTGCTTATACAGAATACAACGATTGTTCCAAATAAAATAACGCTGCGGAGAGAAATTGTGCTTGTAGATCAATTTCCAAGCCAACAAGGCTTGAGCATGAAAGGTAGATAGTTTTACTGGCAATTTCTCAATCTTATAATCACACATTAGTAGAAAAGAAAGACCCCCGAGTTGGTCAAAAATAAAATTAGGAATAAAATTCCACAAAGAAGGTTTATTCAGACAAAATTTTAACCAATTAATTTTGAGAGTGTTATTTAAAGTAGAGAAATCCAAAAAGTCAAGTCCACCGTTTTTAAGAGAATTTACGACAACAGATTTACGAATATAGTGCACACGATTCTTCCATAAAAAATTAAATAAAGTCTGATCAATAGTATTAACAGTTTTATTGTCTAAATGTATAGTTGAAGCAATATAGGTCAGTCTAGAAATTCCTTCTGCTTTTGACAGAAGAACTCTACCTCTAAGGGACAAGTCCCTTAATAACCAAAGATTAAATTTTCTTTTTATCTTTTCAAAGGCAGGGTTAAAATTCTGGGAAACTCTATCTTGTTCATTTTTCGAAATGACATATTCTATTAAAAAGTGTCTCTTTCATGGGCATTTAATAATTTTTTTGCTTTTATTCTTGAGTTCAATCTCTTTTTTGGCTCATTTTATCTATAAAAGAAAACCTGCCTAATAATTCGGCACACCTGAATATAAGAAGTTTTTGACTTCCAGCCTTCATGGACAATTATATATCACTTATAAATGATTAAATACAAAGTCAATAGTAGTTATTAAGACTGATGTGGTTTGGAATTGGTAAAATGTTCTTGGAAAAAAATATGACCAGAATATCAACTTGCCTAATAATTCTGCACACACTGTACATGTAGTTAAAGTGAAAGTGAATGGAGGATTTTAAGTAAATAGAAGTCCAAAGTTCTGTAGCACTACGTGGCGGTACTTTTTGCATTGTTTCAATATTAAGCATTTTATTCTTGAACTGGATAATGGGTTTCTTTTCAGACCACTTGCATTTATGGATGTGAAATTTGCCATGTAGTAAAAAGATTTAATATAAACATATGATGTGTGTCCATGTCATTTTCCCAAATAAAAACATAATCACGCTGTTTGTCTTTTTATTGCCGAACTATATGGGGAATTTAATTTACACAGTGTACTCACAAATAAATTATCCAAGGAATGACATAAACCGAAATAACAAGTGAAAAGATTTCAAGTATATATTTTGTGAATACATTGTCATACAAATCTGAAAGCAAGCAGTTGCGACAAGCAAGCCTCCCATCTAAGGGAGATGCAGAAAAACGTTCGCAAAAGAATCCGACTGTAAGTACATTAACATTATTAGTATTAACTCTTCACTAACGCCTTTCATATTTCAAGTTTTTCCCACATTTTCCCGAGAAGTCTGGTGTAAAGGTATAACGGAAGTACCGATACACTGCTTTGCGGGAAAGCGGAAGTTAGCTGACGTCATTGTGAAAAGGGCCTGGGTCTTGTAATCTTATAACTGTAGTAGCCTATAATATTTTTGTAGGAACTGTGATTACATTGTAGGGTTAACAAAACGACTGTCATGGACTATATGCTTATAATTCTGATTAAAGTTTGTGTTTTTGAACATTAAATGCGAATTGTCCATACAACAAGCAGACGGTTTCATCGGGAGCACGCGCCTGGCCCGAAGTTAACTTCCGGTCTGTGTTTGTTTATCATTCTGGCTAGTGGTGCTGACTACAAACGCAGTTAAAGTTAAAGTGATGAGTAATGAAGTTGGGCTCAGGTTGTTGTGCTGTGGGATGTGTTTCCCATACATTTATTTATATGTGGCGACCCGCCATGATATCAAAACTGACCGATTTTCTTCATTGAATAAACATGAGCACGTAATGCACTTTTAAAAATCAAAACGAGGCACGGAAGTTTTTATATCACTGTATTTCTGAAGGGAGACTGTCTTTAGAAAATGTTCGATGTCATTTTCATTTCACCTTGCATGTTATATGCCTGATAAAGCAGCGTTTGTAAGCTCAGCGCTGCTTTGTGTACAGGCCAACAGCCGTTACCGGGGAAACTTCTAGTTCTCCCGGTTTATTAAAGCGCCTCCTGTTGGCAGAGAATGAATTTGCATTTTTAAGAAGTCCGTCTGATTTACGCAGCAAACATATTTTGCTTGTTATCAAAAAATAATCTACTCTAGAGGGATTTAGCTGTTGTTATTGCTTCTATTTGGATGTCTACCGGAAGTTAAGTTAGGGCCACAAAAGCGCGCATGCGCAGTAACGTTTGTTTATGTTGTTGCCGTTGAAACCGTCTATAGTACATACCATATGTCTATGGTACATACAAGCACCATGTGTAATAGCACCTCATCTCCAATGGGTGTCAGTGTTGTCTCCTGTTTCTCTGAGTGCAACAGAAGAAGAAGAAGAAGAAGAAGTGTCACGTTGCGGCGAAAACAGGTATCGCTGATCCAGCGGCAGTCCTAAGTAGGTACATTTTATAAAATGAAAATTTATTACACTTTGATGATATTTGGTTAGTGGATGTTATGGCTATGTGTACGTTAACATTTGTTACTAACTATAAAGGTGCTGTTGAGGAAGCACAGAATGAGATTCATTTTAATTAAGAAGTGGTAAAAAATAATAAGAATGTTTTCATAGTCACATTCAAAGTATCTGTTCTACTGCAAGGTAACATATGTAAATACTATTATAGGGAAGATATGAATTATTAATGTAGCTGATTTAGATGTAAAATTGTGTCCTTATTTGTCTACACTACAGGATACGTGAGTGAAGAAAAATGGGGCGCTCATCCAAAGACAAACGCGATATATACTACAGGCTGGCGAAGGAGGAGGGCTGGAGAGCGAGAAGTGCCTTCAAACTCCTGCAGCTGGATGAGGAGTTCAACCTTTTTAAAGGTAAGAGCTTCACTGTGCTTCAGTCAGCATGGGATAGTGGATGATTCATCATAGGATATGTCTCGAAAGCTTGTGAACTGCGTACATAGACAGCATCAAAGCAGGCTTTTATGTTCAAAAGACAGTTCATGTCCTACCATCATACAGGTGTTAGTCGTGCTGTGGATCTGTGTGCGGCACCTGGCAGCTGGAGTCAAGTTCTGAGCCGCAAACTCCGGTTGGTTAAATGCAAAGTGCACAGAATGCTCTTGATCTGTACTGCACCATGTAAACAGCACATACAGTTCAGTATAGTGTTTTTAATTTGATTGGCACATAAGCTATTTTTTGTCCTATTTCAGTGGAAAAGACAAGAGTGAAGAGGTCAAGATTGTGGCAGTTGACCTTCAAGCAATGGCCCCTTTGCCAGGAGTCACACAAATTCAAGGAGACATCACCAAGGTGCAGTGCTTTTTTAGCAAGTCATAATAGCATTTTAATCTGTATTGTGTTATTATAGCATTAATCTACACATTTCTAAAGAACAACTCCTGGTGAATTGGTAAAAAAAATCAAATAGATATCACCATACAGTAGTTCGCTAGCTAATTGATTATTGCAAACATTTTCTGTACTACAGGTTTTCTTAAATGTTGTTTAAATATGCAAATTAGGCATTAAATGTGCACTTGTTTGCATACATATCCAGAACAAAAATTTGAACATTGGATAAAGCCAGGTTCAAAATTCATTCAGTTTCATTTTAACATATTAGAGTAGGTTTTTACAGAGGGGATTTTGGATATCACTTTTTATCACTTCAAAATCAGAAAATACTGTTCATATTTTTAGAAATAAAATGTTGTATAAAATTAGGCAAATGAGATATGAACAGACCCCTTGGTAAAAAGCTTCAGAAAACATTGTGTGGAAGTGCTACTAATGTGAAGATTTCTCACTCAGTGCAAAACTCATTTTGAGGAAACAGCTTTTAAAGATATATATATTGCAATATGTATCTAGAGATGCAAATATATGTAGTGCAAAAAATAAACACTTTGTTTATTTTGGAAGTTTTCTTTCCACTAATCTGAAATTATCATTAATAATTAATAACCCAAAACCTCAAAATTAATCAGTGCATGAAAAAAACATTTTTGCCTGTAGTCTCTTGCTTTAAACATAATTTTTTATTTGTGTGAATATTTTCAGCGCTTTTAGAAGCTCTTTTTGAGTCAAGCAAAGTAGATATTCCACCATACCAAGTATATGATTGTGCTATAGGTTTCTACAGCACAGGAGATTATTCGACATTTTGAAGGACAGTCTGCAGACTTGGTCGTATGTGACGGTGCTCCTGATGGTGAGAAATAACCATTTGTTTTTTGGAACATTTGATGTTCCTTTCTGGCTGGTTGATTTGTGATGTAGCAAAATCTTGAATCGAAAGGTTTTTTGGTCTGTTTCTTTATATAGTTACTGGTCTTCATGATGTAGATGAATATATTCAGGCACAGCTCCTGCTGGCGGTATGTATTGCTATATTTACCTTTAATCTTATCATTTTAGTAACACTTTGCTATAAGGTCCCATAAGTTAATTTTAGTTAATGCCTTAACTCACAATAAATAACACTGAGAAATCCATTTGTTACAGTATTTATTAATACTTTGTTAATGATGGTTAAAAATACAAAATAAAAATTTTCATTGTTATTTCATGTTAGCTCATATCCATAAAATAATATAAACCGATAAACTTTTGTTTTTAATAATGTATTAATAAATGCTGAATTTAACATTAACTAACATTAATAAACGCTTTAGAAGTGTTTTTGATTGTCAGTTCATGTTGAGCGTGTGAACACAATGGCCAAATCAGAAAATATAGATGCTGATGTTTTGTTATTTAAATATACACTTACCGTTCAAAAGTTTTGGATCAGTAAGACTTGTAATGTTTTTTAAAGAAGTCTCTTATGCTCATTAAGGCTGCATTTATTTGATCAAAAATACAGAAAAAAATAGTAACAGCATTTATTCAAAATATAAATCTTTTCTAACAATATAAATCTTTGCTATCACTTCTTATCAGTTTAACACATCCTTGCTGAATAAAAGGTTTAATTTCTTCCAAAAAAAAAAGAAAGAATAAAAATGTACTGACCCCAAACTTTTAAACGGTAGTGTATATTGTTGGAAAAGATTTCTATTATAAATAAATGTTCTTCTTTTTAACTTTTTATTCATCAAAGAATCCTGAAAAAAAGCATCACAGGTTCCAAAAAAATATTAAGCAGCACAAAAGTTTCCAGCACTGATAATAAATCAGCATATCTGAATGATTTCTGAAGGATCATGTGACACTTTAGACTGGAGTAATGGCTGATGGAAATTCAGCTTTGCATCACAGAAATAAATTATACTTTAAAATATATTAAAATAGAAACCATTATTTTATATTGTAATAACATTTTGCAAGATTACTGTTTTTTTTCTGTATTTTTGATCAAATAAAAGCAGCCTTGATGAGCAGAAGAGACTTCTTTAAAAAAACATTACAAGTCTTACTGATCTAAAACTTTTGAACGGTAGTGTCATTATTAATGGCATTAAAAATAATGCTGTTATTAATACTTAATAATAGCAATAATGACTTGTTTAATTATTTTTTTAATAGTTAAATAGTAGTTTCAATAGTCTTTTCTATGGTAGGCTACCAAAATTGGTACAGAGAACTGAAATTCTGGTATCATGACAACACTGATAGTAAATATAATTTTATGATTGGTATTTGATTTACCATGTAGCTGCTAGAGTGCTTGTTGAAGGTTTTGCTGACGGTTTTATATTTTTATATTGACAGGCTCTCAATATCACCACACATGTTCTCAAACCAGGTGGCAACTTTGTTGCAAAAGTAAGCTGTCCCATTGTCATTCATACTCTTAATTACCTTGTCAAGTTGTCAGTACAAGATTATAAAATCTGTAAAATGTTTTAGGTGTGAAATGTTTACTTCAATATCACCTGAACTTCTTTCTTCTGTGTAGATCTTCAGGGGAAAAGATGTGACCCTGCTGTACTCCCAGCTCAAGATCTTCTTCAGCTCTGTAACCTGTGCCAAACCACGCAGCAGCCGCAACTCAAGCATAGGTGAGAGGAGAATTTCGTATAAAGAGAGAATGTAAACTTGTACTGGGAACATTGTACTTTTTCATATATGAACCAATGTTTTGTGTGTGTTTTCGCCCTTCAGAAGCATTTGTGGTGTGTCAGAATTACTCTCCACCTCAAGGTTATGTCCCCAACATGTCCAACCCTTTACTGGATCACTCTTATGGTAACTTGTTCCATTACTCCAGTACCAAAATAGTGCTTTCAAATTTGCTTGTGCTTATCTATATATGACATTTATTCTAATTTTATATTGTTAATGTCTATGTATATGCCCACATCTTCCTCCTCACAATATGAATGCAAATTTTTCCCACCTAGACGTTGACTTCAACCAGCTAGAGGGGCCAAACCGAATAATAGTACCGTTCCTTGCTTGTGGAGATCTTAGTGCCTTTGATTCAGACAGAACTTACCCGCTTCAGGTGCTAATCAGCTTCTTTCAAATCACACATACATGTCCATGAATGAATAGTCTGGCCTAATGCATGTTTGCTTTATTCTCAAACAGCTTGATTCTAGTAAAGAGTACCAGTATTTACCACCCACCCAACCTCCAATTCGGCCACCGTACCAGCAAGCCTGTCAGCTCCGCAAGAATAACTTGTTAGCCAAAGAGGACTCGCCTTCTGGCGTGCTTGATGATTCCCTGTCTGCTTTAGATCTCAACAAAAGACTGGACACGAACACAGCCACACCAGGAACCTCCGATTAATGGACATTACTGATTTGTACAGCTTCTGTTAAAATCTTCTCATTGTTTTATCGTGATTTGATCAACATTTCTTTTTTGAGTTTTAAGATACTCTCAGAAAAAATGTGTTGTATTAGGTCTTTGTACCTTATTTTAAAGTTGTCCCTTTTAAGGGTACTGTCCCAGTGACAAGCTGTTTGTACCCGTAAAGGTACAAAATCTGCACATTTTATTGAAAGTGTAGGTTGGTTATAATATAGTTTATCTTTTATGTATTTTAATGTTTCTGTGATTCTTAAATGATTCTTCTCTGTGATTGGTCCTTTGTATGAGTCACAGAAGCCACCTGACTGAATTTGAACTTTTAACTGCAGCTCTACATGAAAATAAAACACGCATAACCAAATTTACCATGACCCAGAGTTTGTTGGTTTTATACAGTGATTCAAATTGAGTTTGAATCCGTTCTTGTATTTTTAATATAATTTTGGCTCTAAAAGCAGCATTTCAGATCTTTAAAAAACAGGCCTGTGTATAAATACAGAATTAACACAGGCATTTTAAAATCTCAGAATAACTTTGCTCAAAGACTACTTAAGTGCAGTTTGAAATATGTTCTCAAGCCTGTAAGTGAGAAGGTCTACCATCTGTTTCCTTTCATTCGCTTGCTCAATGGTCCATGCATATTCTGGACAGTTTCATAACTGTAGTATTTGTCACTGTCTATGTATACAGCATAACCCATCAGCATTTTATGTTTTCTTAAAAAGTCCACTGATGAGGTCTTTTCTAAATTATTCTTTAATATAGTTATGAATAATTTATATAAAAGTGGAGTTGATGGTCATTGTCAGTCATGCAGAGAGAATCAGTCAGGTAGAGAACGTTCAGAGTTTGGCAGGAAAACAGAAACCTGAATGCAAAAATGGCAACCATGCATCCGGTGTGTGTGTGTGTGTGTGTTTTTAAACAATGACACTGTCATACTAGATGTTACATGAAGACCTTTAACTAGTGTTGCTGTATCAGCTTGAGCACATGAAATTATGATCCAGCTTTGTATATTCTGTAAGTGCTACATTTTATTTGTCCATGTACAGAGTATTTGACTGATATATGTTGGCTCACCCTTTACACTGCTTATTTTTCAGTGAGTCTTTTTGCCAAATTAGCAAATGCAGGTATGTTTTTAATGTTTTGATCACAAATTGTCTATTTTTTTTAATAAATTGTTAGGTTTCATACTGAAATTGTTTTTTATTAAGGATGATTCAGAGGACATCAACTATTGCTTAAACCCTCTAGAAACCCACTGTAGCAAAATTACAAAACTTTTTTTTTTCTCTCTATAAAATTTCAATTTTCTTCTAAACCTCTGTTGAATCTACAGGATTTGGACAAGATAATGTAAACACCTATGAAATAGGCAATATTTCTTTTCACAGCACTTCTGTGTTGTTTGGTCACAATTCTTCTTGGTGTTCCACGGTCCCTTTCGGCAACTATTCTTTGCAGATGAAATCTTGCCATGCTTTGTGTATGCAGTCATAATCATAACGTCTATTGTTCTTAAAACACCAAACAATTTGGGTGTACTAAACCCTGCTGAACATAACTTAAACTACACTGATTTAAAAACTAGAGAATATAAAAATTGTAGCCTGCACAAATGATATTAACCCCTATAATGAGTGTTCACGTTATTTTGTCCATATATATAATTGTTATTATGTGAGATTATGTATTTGTTAACATTTTCAATCCCTCATTCAACCTGCAACCACTATACAGGTTTTAATGGTAGTCTTGGAGAGATGACTCTCAGTGACCGGACGGATCTGACATGCTGTCACACGGACCAGGTTATGTGCTTTTTCTATGCTGATTCAAGAAACATTGGCCAGCAAAATTCCTCTGACAATTGCTGTAAACTTACTGTCAGTGGAGAGCAACTGTTAGCGGGAAAAGCTAGAGAGGAGCTCCGAACAACAATTACCATCCAGTGTAAAGCTGACTACAAAATGATTCAAAATGTCACCATTGCAGTGTGGAGGATATGTAAATTGCTTTTTTTTTTTTTTTGTAATGCAATAAAACAGAGGACACAGATTCAACTTTTTAAACTACTTTCCCTATTTGTTTTCATCTTTATCTTTAGCTCTTTCTGGTAAATACACTCTTATTTTTCTGGTTATCCTGGGGTCACTTATTCTGCTCTCTTTGCTCATCTCTATCATCATATGTATTATCTACATGAAAAAAAAACAAGGTAAGAAACTGCAACCATGACATTCTCTTGTGTAATTCTGGTTATGTATGTCAAAGAATGACTTTACACCTAATATCTTAGATGTTAAGATGTTTTATAACCACCAGTCACAAAATAATTAACATAGTATACACATTTTTTATAGAGTTACTGCCCAATGTCTAAATTAGTATACAAAATGTATTCATTCATTCATTTGTGATTTGTGTTTGTTTTTAAGGGTATAGACAAAAGTTCAAAAGTTCGAGGTCAGTGCATTTTATGACATTCAGCTGAAATATCTGGTAACCTGCAGTTCTCTAATGTTATGTTTTGTTTTCATAGTTACAGAACTCAAGTAATGGACACTGGTGAGTGAGTTTGGATATTTTTTATCAGCATAAATGCTTATAACGGCTGTACCAGTACAAACTTGCATTGCACCTCTGTACTGTGGTTTTATTAGTAAATGGACAATTCTGAGGTCATGATTGACCCCCCCCCCCCTCTCTCTCTCTCCCCCTCTCTCTCTCTCTCTCTCTCTCTCTCTCTCTTTAGATAGCCAAGATGCTAATTCTGATACTGCTGAAGTGCAGGAAGAGAAAACTGAGGTACATATTTTATTTTATTTATTTATTTATTTATTTACTTTTGATATGAGAATCAAAACAAGACGAGAAAAGCATACAGGTATATCACAGTCAAAATTTGCATTTCTCTGCCATTATGAATGTTTTGATGAACGTGATTTTGAGAAATACGAATTTGTAATGTTGAATTTCAACTGAAAAGCGTGTTTTACATGTTTTTCACAGAGAGTAGAGGATGAGCTATTATATGCCACAGTGAATCATTCAGGTGCTGGTGAAAACTCTGCTCTTGCAGTGAAGTTTGAATCAGGAACTGAGTATGCCACAGTGGTCATACACTGAACAACCTGTAACACTGAATGGATTTTTTTCCCCTCAGATTTAAGGCAACAAAGATTAAATAAAAATTGTATGTTTTGAGCAAATTTCTTGTGGTTCTCGTGACTTGATTTTAGATATATAATAAACTCACCTGAAAGAATCTGTTGATTTGATTAATACAAACCGGAAACAAAGAAATTTAAGCCGATATAATGAAATATGTGGAAATGTCCCCATTATGTCCTTACCGATTGACTGACTGACCGTAGTAGTATTGAAATCGTGTTGTGCTGTATAGAGTCCACTAGATGGCGATATCTGCCGTTGTCAAACCGAGATTGCCCATAACTAACAAAATGCCAAGTATTAAACGTTTCTCTGTTATTGAGCTTATTGTGGAAAAACGGTATGTAGTGGAGACTGGCTGCGTTATGTGAGTACAATTCAAACTAAAGTATAGGATAATAACGTTGTCTAGTAACGTTACGCCTATTATTTATTTGGGAACGTGTCAAAATGTAACGTGAGAGTATTTCTCCTACTCTCTTTGTGCAATACCACACAATAAATTATTTTCGAGTATGTTATACTGTTAAGTAGACGCTGTAACGGATGCCTAATTGTGAATTTTACTTCAGACTAGTTAGGCCTACCTGAGCAACCCCTGACAGGATGTTGAAAAGAGCGGTTGTAGGCAATAAAGGTAACGTTAACGCTTCACTTTCAGTGAGGTGGCTAATGGCGCACTCAGTATTTTTTTATACACTAAGAAGTTTTACACGTAAATAATGCCATTGCATACTTGCATGAGATAAAGTTAAAAGTCACATCAGTCGCCTCGAAATTTCATGTAGGGGGTCGCCTCATGAGGGTAGCCATATTAGCTACTTCTGGCTTTACCCATAACACCTGTTGTTTGTCACCTTTTTGGAATAAATGGAATTATAGTTAACCAAATAAGGATATCTCTACAATGGAATTGGTAACTGAAAACTTTTGCTTTTGTGAGAAATGACATTCTCACTGTTAGGTGTCTGTATAAGTCAAAATACAACTTCCATGTAAGCCAGGACAATATAAACCCTTTAGATATATAAGACCAGAAGAAAACTGTCTGTTAGTATTCCCATTCATCAATGTCATCTGAAATCTGCCAACTTTGCTAATGCACAGGTTTTTAAAAAAAATTTTCTCCATGTGACTAATCACTCTGAAACCGCAGGAATATCACTGATGGGTCCAATTCATGCTTTTTAAAGCACTGCAAAAATTAGTAACTGGGAAATATCTATTATTATACTATATATTTATGCTTTTTATGTTGATTTGTATGGTAGTGCAACCCCAAAGCATCAAAAACCAACCTAATTACCAGATTTCCACCAAATATGTGATGTATATACCTTTGGGTAACACTTTATTTAAAGGTGTCAGAATAGGCAGCTACTGTTACACATATGTAACAGGCCGAGTCTGTTACACAGCTACTTGTACACTTAAGTACAATCTTGATGCACTTTATTTTAAGTAGCTTATGCCTGTGTAATATTATGTAATTGTAATTAGAAAGGTATTACATGTATTTAAGCTGTGTACTGGTGGGTTAAATCAAACTAAGGTGCAGCTGGATAAGGTGTACAGTATAGATACACATGAGGTACACTTAATTACAATCTTGATACACTTTATTTTAAATAGCTTATGTCTGTGTACTTACATTTATAATTACGTTGTATAAAGTCTGCAACATATAGGTAACAATCTTTCGGTTACATAAGTAGCTGTGTAACAGATTCGGTCTGTTACATATGTGTAACAATAGCTGCCTATTACATGTACATAATTACAAACTGTAAGCACAGGCTGTTCCATAACTTAGTTACATGGTAAGTTCATTTTGTTTCGTGTAAGTACAACGGCTACTACTAAGTACTTTAATAGGTAATTACTCTGTATTATGGACACCTTAAAATAAAGTGTTACCACCTTTTGTATATGCACCGTATCATAGGTTTTTACCAAATACAGTATGTAATGTAAACTAATCCTAGACTGTCACTGTAATTACAAAGTGTTCCCCCTTTCCCAAAGGAAATCAGTAGATCATTTTGATTAGAGGAAGAGAAATCAAGCAGCTGAAGGATAATGTACAGCCTAGTGTCATGACAAGCATAAATAAATATGACTGATCCGTCACATGACTCAGACATCATTCTCAGAGGCAAAGGCTTGTGCCTGCATTTCACTTCAGATGGGCTCTGAATTGTAATGCACTGGCTCCTTTTTGTATAACTGTTTCTCCGCAATCTCACATTTTGCACAGTATTGTAACATAAACAAGCAAAAATAAATAGCATACTGTATCCCACGTTCACCAGTAACACACAATAATTTGTCATTACTGTATGAATAACATAATACAAGTGAAGAACAGCTTTGGGAAGCAACTGGATGGTTCCATAGGGTTGACATAAAGTGACTGGTACTCGATGCAATTAATGAGTGACAGTTCAGCCTATCTCTCTCTCTTTGTCATATACACACTTTGTCTTTCTCCCATAATCTGCAGGTCAAAATGCACCGAATTACTGCACAGACAACAATACACAAGCCCTTTCTCATGGAAAACCACAGTCTGGTGAGAGAGAGCGAGATTGCACATGCAGTTTTTATGAGGTAAGCTGTTATAGCTCCAAACCCTTTCACTCTTAGCAATCAGAGAGGAACCTGCCTTCAATTAGAACCAGAAAATGAACCCAACTGAATGCATCACACTAAAGTAAAGTAGAAACCAACCACAGAAGGTGGTACGAGAGGCAAATATACAGTAATTGAGCAAACAAAAGATGTTTTTTTTTTTCATTGCAAAACCAGTCTGTGTGGAAAGAAATACTAAATTTGTGAATTCGTGCACTGATTGTTTCACCTACATCCTGCAGATCTGCACAAAGAAGATGACAGCAATACCAACAGACGTGCGGTAAACAGTTGGCAGTATCTCTGCTGAGAAAAATGGGAGACTGTGAGTGAGAAAGAGAGACGGAGGGAGAAAAATCGAGCTGCTGCAGTATCCCTACTCTGCTGAGGCTTGGACTGCGTGACTGACTGGTGTGTTGCGAGAGAGAGAGAGAGAGAGAAGGGAGGGGGGATGGGCAGGATCTTGCTTGGATGAGGAGCAAGCAGGCAGGCAGGCAGCAGCATCATCTCTTTTGTGGCGTGCTGCTGAGGGAACTGGCCGCCTAAAGCCGTGCAGGGCGCTCACTTCTCGCAGGCGCGCACAGCGCCACCGCCTCTCCCGCACTGGCCACCGCAGGGACAGCGACAGCCTCCGTTACAGGCGCAGCACTGCTTGTTGCAGCGGCACCATGGCGCAAGCCGCTAAGCAGATCCGCAAGAACAAGGACCTACAGGAGCTCGCAGCTCAAGAGCAGCGAGAGAAGGAGGAAGAGAAGATCAAGAAGAGGAACCGATCGAGAGACCGTAGACGCAAGGTAACAGAAAAAAACCCTCCTTGCTCTTTTTTCCGTATCGAGGAGGATACGCACACCTTCACACATATCACTGACTCATTGTGTTAACCAGTCAGCTAGAGCTGGTCGTTCACAGATTATGTTTGAGGAAGATGCTGATGTTTGGCGGGGCGGACGAGGGGGGGGTCATGACTGAGATGATTGGTTAAGTAGCCCCTCGGTCCTCGGGGGAACATCCTGCTCGTTCGATTTAGGAGCAAATGCTGTTTATGACTGATGCTGCATCAAAGCAAACCCGATTGCTTTGTGTATTCAGATGCACCCGCCACTGGCTCCATTGTTTGTTGCGTTCCCTCCGCCTGTCATCGGCATGCTACATCACCTCATCTCGATGCCGTAAGCGTGAACTTTGGCAGAACGTGAGCGTAATGTCTGCACCTGCCTCTGCCGCCCATTCTCATTACAGTTTGTGTGATGGAATGGGAGCTTAAGTGCATTATGGGAGCTCTGCTGCTCTGAGCCCTCTGGCTGCCTACTTACTTACCTTACCTTCCACCAGTGTGCATGCGATGATGTATGGTCGCGTGCATACAGATTTTGGCTTCACACGAGAGCAGGGGGAGCCCAGAAGTACACGTGACTCAGGTTAGAGCTGAAGACAACAAGATCGGCAGAGGCCGGGGTGATGACTCCGCTCCCGTCTGCTCACCAAGGCTCATAAAACCTGTCAGCTTAGCATTTATCAACGTGCTCGCGTAACTACACGATCGGGCAGAGATATGTGGCCGGCGGTGGTAGGATGTCAGTGTAGCGCCAATTAACAGAAGCGAGTTGCTGACACACACGCAGTGACACAAAAAGATACTGGAGTCTGAAGATCACTCTGAGGACTGTCCTTGAGGGTTGGCTGTTTAATCTTCGGTGGGACGTCTGATGAAGCATTTGTCAAGGCTGTCAGTGACCCCTTGAGATTACACAGGGGTCTGGAAAATTGAAGTCGGGACGTGTTTGATGACACTGTTGCTTTTTTGATTTGATTAAAATGGAGTTATGTTTAATAAGCAGTTCAGCACTCACTTTCCATATGCAACCCTTGAGCTTTTTTCATAATAGTGTATTTGGATAAAATTGTGTTAAGTTAAAATGCAAACCGTTTGTTTCCTAAGGCCTAATATAATGTGATCTTACAGTACAGCTAATCCAAGATGCATATGTTTGTATGAGCTTAACTGAAAATTGTGCAGCTTCAGGCGTAAAACAGTCTGTACCCTGCACATGAGTTCAACCATTGGCATGCAGAAGGGTAAATACTGTCACATAAACAAAAACAGAGAAAGAGAGGAATATTATATGATTAGACTTTTGCTGTTTATTTTAGTTGAAGTTGAAATCAGGGTTCATAATTAATAATCAATTAGTAAATAAATGAAGCATCACAAGATTTAAGTCAAGAATTATACTCTGAAAAAATGATTACTCTCAAAAAAAAAATTATACTCTCAAAAAAGTGTAAAAAAAATGCAACATATACATGGATGAATAATTCACAATAAGATCAATAGCATGCATTTACAAAGTAGATTGAATTGTCATTTCATGCTGACTATCACCACCATTTATCATAGACGTCAATGTGGTGCAGTGATTCCTATGATAAATTAAAAATGGCACCTCATGTCATAAAGATTGTTGACCCCTAGTGTCATCGTGTTCCTGAAAACGTGTCAGTTTCGCTGAGGTCTCAAAGCGTTTTGGACGGGCTGTGGCCTTGTGAGATCTCAGCTGTTGGTGGACAAACAGTTGTGTTGTGATTTTTACACATCCCTGAGGTGGATGTCCAGAGAAAAATGATGTCAAGCGCCCAGAGTGTGAGATGCAGAGAAACTGACTGTATTTTGAATGGAAAATTAGCTCTTACTGCATACTGCATACAATTTATTTATTTATTTATTTTTAATCTGTATTCTGCAACATTAAACATATCATACAGTATGTGATATTGTTGTCACATTACCTTTTTATGTGCATGTTTAATTCAACGAGTTGCGCATGTTTTTTTTGTTTGTTTGTTTGTTTTTGTTACACTTTAAATCTAAATTTGTGCAGAAATGTCTTGTTAGAAAAAAATGAGAAGTTGCAGTGCACAAACTTATTGTTCATTCGTCACACCGGAAATGGAAGTTTAAGCGCATTGCATTGTGGGATGTAGTATCTGGCTCAGTGTCTAGTGTCTGTATACTACACATTTTAGCATATGCAGCAGATCATGTGGCTGCACTATTAAAAATAAATGTTCTTTATTGGCATCTTTGGTTCCATTAAGAACCTTTTACATTCATGGAACATTTCCATTCCAAAAATAGTCAAAGAACATTTTTAAAATGTTATTCACACTAAGAAAATATTGTTCTTTTAAGAACTGTTCACTGAAAGGTTCTTTGCGAAAGCTGCATTTTGGAACCTTTACCAAGTGTAAAATGCAAACACTTTGTTTGCTCTGCACAGTATGCATACTGCAGAAACAGTAGTACAGTAGTATGCTATTCTAAACATAGCCTTTGAGAAAGACACAAGAAAAGGGGGCTCTTTATTTCTTAGAAATTGGCCTATAGTACATCATTTACTAGCTGCATGGGTGCTTTGTATTATTTCTACTATAAAAGATGGTATCTGAAGAAGAGCTGCTGTGTACAACACAGTATTAATTACCCCACAGTACTTTAATGTCTCTAAGCTGATCTTGCTGTATGTGTAAGATCTTATGCATTACATTCTTACACAGGCCTGGCCCAGATTCCCATACAGCAGAGAGCATGCTTTTGTCTTGTTACCTAATAAGAGAAGGTGAAGTCACACGTATCAGTAAGTACCTTCAGTCACGGGCTATATTTATTCTGTGCCTGAGTCGCTACCAATCTGTCCGTGATCCTGCCAACTTGAAGGGATGCATTGCCCAGGATTCTGGAAGGTTCAGTTGTGATCTATGGGGAGATGCTTTTGTAATGCCACGTTTGCACCACTAGAGGCAGCAGACAAGAAGAGCGAGAGGTCCACAGAGAGTGGGAGTGACAGGTGAAATATAGCAGCATAATGTCAGAGATCAGGGTTAGACCAATGCATTATAATTAAGTACCTGCTGTGGTCGTAATAGGATAAGACCACATTTACCGTTAAAGCCACACTGCTTAACTTTCTCTGTCACTGATAAAGATTTTAAATGTCTCTGAATGCCTGCCTGGACAACAAAACATGAAGTACCCTGACAAACACCCATATTCCAGTGTGTAATTGAATATTTCCAGACATCTTCTTGTGTTTTAGAAGTCAGAACAAGATTGTTCAGTTCTTTGGCCTTGACTTGCTACATTTTCACTTTAGCTGTATGAAAATTTTTATATTAGTACAATTTTGTGCAAAAATATCAGGTGAATGAATCTAGGGAATTTCTGTTACTGTAGACAAATAATATGTCACAAATATGTCACTGTTCATTGATTTCAAACCTAGTAAAATATCATTTTATCATTATCTTTCGTAAAACTATATTGGTAATATGCACTGTGTACTGTTAACATCGCAGAAACATGTTTTAGTGTTTCATGACCCTTTAAAGGTTACATTACAGGCCAATGTTTAAATTTGAACTTTTTGTACTTATTTAAAGGACATTATGAATATTTTATTGAGAAAATGTTCATTTGTATTCTCATATGATTAGTTACAGTCAAGGCACACAAACGGTTTGTGGTTCTTGAAGCTTCTAGAATATTTTTGCTGCAGGCATAATTGCTTTGAAATAGATCTCCTCAAAAATTAAATATTAAAGCTAGAGCTGAGTCATTTTTTGTCTTGACTTAAAATGGTTGTATTTCACATTTTTCTTTCTGACATCTAAAGTGCAAAATTGTTCAATAATTAGAACTGCTAGATTGTATTTATTAATTTTCACTTGTTGTATAATGAACTTTGAGACATACCAATCCCATA
The DNA here is from genome assembly GCA_021397915.2 of Tor tambroides. Taxonomy (NCBI): domain Eukaryota; kingdom Metazoa; phylum Chordata; class Actinopteri; order Cypriniformes; family Cyprinidae; genus Tor; species Tor tambroides. The sequence continues at coordinate 30,924 of JAFVLL020044436.1, read as the reverse complement.
TGCACAAATGTAAATACTCAAAGTCTGATGATATTGAATCAAAATGTCAGTGGGGTTTGTGGGGGGGGGTTTGGGTGGTAGTATTCTTTGTGCCCTCCACTTCCTTTTGTTATTCTTTACATGAAGTTATACGAGGCATCTGAGATCAGGGTTACATTTATTTATATGGTAAATGTTATCTTTAAACTATTTATTATTAACTTCTTCTATGTAGTGTACATATATAGATACAGTTTTTCAAGGTTTGTCATTTACATTTTTACGACTCAGCTTGTTATTTCTGCACACAGAATACAATCAAGCTACTGTAAATCTGTGTATGCATGCTAAATCATGACGGTATTACATTGATTGGGAATACATATTAAGTATACATACTACATTGTCAAGCATGACAACTGCACATATTTACAATGCATACAACTTAGAGTATGCATGCTACATTGATTTAAATGTGTTGAAAGGATTGCATAATGCATTTACAATACTACAACATTTACTTGGTATTCATACTGCACAGATTTGCAGTTGATTACAAATGCAAGTGAAACCTAAATGAAGTGCAGTGTGAGTAATATGCATACTAAATTCATGTAATATGCATTCTGAGTCAATGTTTTAAGTGTGCTCCATGTAGCATGTATAGTGAACCAGTAAATCATGCAAAAATAATGTTTAGATTCAGTACATTAATATAGTATGCATATTGTATAGATTTAGTATGCATACTAACTGAATTTAGTATGCAAAATTACTGTGCCTTGGATATGTAATGTTTTGCACATTTTTTTCCCCCTCACAAATCTTATGTGTATTGCAGATTTAATATACTAAGCAAATCAATGCAATCAAAGTGTTTTATATCTTGACACACAGATATCTTATTTCCACATTACCTCTTTTGCTGTCTCAGTGTGTGTTACAGCATGTGTGCTTTTCTCTGGGTATGGAATATGGTGTGAGTCTTGCTCCATTAACCTTGCTGGTTTAACATAACTCAAACACACAACTGTTAATACTACATCACACTGACACTCACAATATAGATCAGGAGTTTGTTTCCTTTTGGTGGACCACTATCTCTTAAAGGGATAGTTCACCCAAAACTCACACTGTCATTAATTACTCACCCTTATGTTGTTCCAAACCCGTAAGACCTTCGTTCATCTTCGGAACACAAATTAAGATATTTTTGATGAAATCCGAGAGCTTTCTTCTGACCCTGCATAGACAGCAACCAAACTACCACGTTCAAGGCCCAGAAAGGTAGTAAGGACATCATTAATATAGTCCATGTAACATCTGTGGTTCAGCTGTAATGTTATGAAGCTACGAGAATATTTTTTGTGCGCAAAGAAAGCAAAAATAACAACTTTATTTAACAGTTCTTTTATTTTTCTATAGCATGCATGCTCTTATTTCTTGTGTGATTTTTCCATGAGCTTGCCGGTCCAAATTGCAGTCATAATGCGCAGAAATATCGACGTTCCTTGCACATGACAGAGCAGCATCCATTAGACTCAAAGTGCTTTGTCTCACACATTAGGCAAGGAGCCCATAAGCTGCGATTACACAACCCTGATTAAATTGACACAGGTTCTGGATATATGTGATGGCCGCTGGTCTATATAATGCTTCTCACATATGGTCCCTTACGGACAACATAGATGAAATAGCTTACCAATAATGTCTTGCATGGACGACAGAGGAGAAGAGAGCATGAGATGCATTCCCTACATGTGCTGCTCGCTTACACGCATGCATACTCAGCATCTTTGCTTTGTAGCAGTGTTATCGACAGATGTGGGTGGGGCAGTTCTCATCTGTCTTCTGCTTGAAGATGAAACAACCCAAACAGCTCCATTACTCTGATCCTAATCTATTTATCATTCTCAGAGTCTCCCCAGCTGTGGTATCCTTCTTGACCCTTATGCATGCACATTATCGCTTATGAGATCACTCTGTCACCTGAATGCTGCAAACTTGTTTTTTTATGATGCAACAGATGACAATTGAGGTTTCAAAAGAATTGTGTTGATAATCCTCATGATACGGATCTTGATATTGAAAGGTTAATGCTGAGAGTGTTTCACATTGTCTTAGCACTCCCGGGTGTCTCAGGAATAATTTTATGAGGAGTAATGAATAAAAATGAATTTCGGTAAAAGCAGCGCTGAATGGCTTTCTTTATTAGTTTACCTGAATAATTTGCATAATTGCTGTTTCTCCGCTCACATTAAGAGACAAGCTAATTTAGTTACTGTTTCAGTAACTTTTAAATTTGCTTTCAGTATTTTTCTGTAACAATTGTGATACTGCTTTAACCTTTTCAAAGTCTGTAGTTTATACATAGCCACTAATCATTTAGGCTTTTCTTGCATACATTATACTACGTAAATAAATATAGTATTCAACACCTTCCTTTTAATATTTGTACTTTTAACTCAAACATAATATGCAAACTAGGTTTATATGCATTGCATAACTTAATGCATTGACTTAGTATGCATGTTGCACAGGTTGCCTTCTTTTCTTGGTTAATTTGCGTAATCTTGTGTTCATGTGAGTATTCGTGACAATTCATGACAATTTTAGTAAGTTTTGAATTTGCTTTTAGTGCTGTGTAGTTAATAATTACACTATTGTTCAAAAGTGTGGGGTCAGTGAGTTTTATAAATATATTCTATTCAAATAAGTGCTGTTCTTTTGAACTATCCAAAAAATCCTGAAAAAAATGCATCACGGTCTCCACTAAAATATTAGACAGCACAACCATTTTTAATAATAAGAAGAACATTTTCTTGATTTCCAAATCAGTATATTAAAATATGTTTTAAAGTATAAATTTGTAAAATATTTGAACATAAAAACAGTTTTTAAATTGTTATAATATTTTACAATATTACTGTTATTTGATCAAGTAAATGCAGCCTTGATGATTATAAGTGAACTATTTCAAAAACATTAAACATATTACTGTCCTCAAACTTTTGAACAGTAGCGTATCTATAGTTAAAGGATGTGAAAAGTATTTTAACATGAAGCAAGTACATACTGTACTTCAGCTTGAACCTTTTCAGCCTGTGCAGTTTATACACAGTCACTAATTATTTTAGGCTTTTCTTGCATTCATAATCAGCTGCAAATTTCTGAAGTATGAATTCAAAAGAGATGTAGTATGCAACTAAATAATTTTTAATATGTATCTAAATCAGTGTGAGGTGCATAATTTAAGTAGTATGCACTGTAAATGTGTGTAGTTTCCATACTTGATGAATGTAGTATGCATACTAAATGTGTAGTATGCATTCTCAATCAGTGTAGTATATAAATAACTTGAAAAATATGCACCACAAAGCTCATATACATGGATTCATTTATTGATATAGTATGTATACTACACAGATTTAGTTTGAATTCAGTGTTAAGAAATGACAGTCTGAGCTTTGGATGTGTGATATTTACCCCAGTTGCCTGTAATGCCATCCCCTTGTGACATCTTCAAAGGCCTGGTCCTAATCCACACAAGTTAAACAGTTTCTTTCTCATATTCCCAGATTAATGTCATATGTCTTGCAGAATTATATTAATCCATGCAGTCCTGTCTAGATGTGTTCGATACGACTTGACCTTCCTTTTCTTTGCAGCTCAAATCTTGTCATAAACCAAATGACCTTCCTTTTTTTTGTGACACTCTTGCTCTCAAAACAGCCCATTTCAGCAAAATTACAAGCTGTGGATGTTCAATTGATGTATGTAGTTGTGTCTCTGAGCTCTGACAGAAAGTAAACATAATATTTCCGCTAGCTATTTATGACCTCGGTGAGATACAATGGCTTAAATTCCCTCTGTCCTCTCGCTTTTCACTTATCAAAGTCTGGAAATGTCTTGTGTGTGTCGATATCTGGTGTGTATGTGCAAGTGTTTGTAAAACTCAGCATTTGTGCATGTGTGTACATATGAGAAAGAGAGAGAGGGAGATGCAGAGTAAAAAACAAGAGGAAGAAGGCAATCACTAATGGAGGGAAAGTGAAGTTCAAGGAGCAATCTTTTTTCCTTTCTTTCCATACACGGTTTAAAATTGAATCAGCGATGAAGTATTTATATGAGCATGGTGTGGCTTTTCCAGTCCAGTGCCTCAGTGGAGTGCAGAGAGAGAGAGAGGAAAGATCTGTAATATTGCCAGCACGAGTGCTGTTGTTTTCCTGATATGCCTGTGTGTTTATGGGCCGCAGCTACAATAACAAGAGCACAACCTGATAGTAGTAGTTGATTACGAGCAATAAGCAGGTCTTGTGGGAGAGATGAAGGGCGCCGTCATGTGTGTCTTGTGCTCTGATGATGAATTCACCTGCACTGCCTGTAATGATGTTCTCTGTTTACTTGTGGTGTGATGTTATGAGGTATTTGTTGGATATTGAGTGCTTTTTTGTGTGTTTTACTGTGTTCTTATTAAATACAGTCAATTCCAGCCATATTAAAGTAGGATGACCATGATTTTGCCAAGTAGGAAATGCTCCTGGTTATTTTTTTGGTCCTAGAACAACATTGTTGTCAAGATGTCGATTATATCTTCATTGCAACAGAATTGGAGAAATTTAGCATTACATCACTTGCTCATCAGTGGATCCTCTGTAGTGAATGGGTGCCGTCAGAATGAGAGTCCAAACAGCTGACAAAAACATCACAGTAACCCACAAGTATAATTAACACAACTCCAGTCCATCAGTTAATGTCTTGTGAAGTGAAAAGCTGCATGTTTGTAAGAAAAAATCCATCATTAAAGGTATTTTAACTTTAAACGCTTAGGGCCAGATTTACTAAACAGGGCAAAATAGCGGTAGAGCGCAATTCCATAAAAGCGCAGATAGGAAATGAAAATTCTGCGCTTGATTTACTGACAATGCACATATTAAAGAACACAGATGCAGCCAGGTCATTTCCATGATGACCAGTGCAATTTACTAAGAGCAGCGCAAATTACCACTTGCTTTAAGACTTTTTTGGCCGTTAAATAATGGCGCAAATACCAGTAATTTGACGAGTGCAAACATTAGTAAATCGCCTTGTGTGATTCATTTTAATACTCTCCTCCAATAAATTTTGTGTCTGAAAGGGAAACTCTTACAAATGCATATTCAATCAGGTCAGGCGCAAAAATAACTGTCTCCATGCTTTTTCAGCGCTAATTCTTCACTACGCGTCTTTAGTAAATCCTGACAGTACTATTTTAACACTGGCACAAGCTGTTAGTAAATCTGACCCTTGATCACTTATGGACAAAATATCAGTGTATAATCCATAATAAGGCTTCTTCCAGTGAAATTGTCCATCTCCTGTTGTCCTCTCACATCAAAATCCACTGACATATGTGACCCTGGACCACAAAACCAGTCTTAAGTCGCTGGGGTATATTTGTAGCAATAGCCAAAAATCCATTGTATGGGTCAAAATTACCCATTTTTCTTTTATGCCAAAAATCATTAGGATATTAAGTAAAGATCATGTTCCATGAAGATATTTTTTAAATTTCTTACCATAAATATATCAAAACTTCATTTTTGATTAGTAATATGCATTGCTAAGAACTTCATTTGGACAACTTTAAAGGCGATTTTCTCAATATTTTGGTTTTTTTGCACCCTCAGATTCCAGATTTTCAAATAGTTGTATCTCGGCCAAATATTGTCCTATCCTAACAAACCATACATCAATGGAAAGCTTTTTTATTCAGCTTTCAGATGATGTATAAATCCCAATTTCGGAAAATTGACACTTAAGACTGGTTTTGTGGTCCAGGGTCACATATTTGTTTTTGGACTGTTTTCATTTATAAATTGTGCTTGATTTGTACATATTTCTCTCCTGACTCAGTCAAGCAAAGTTTTTCACTGGATATTATGGATTGAGGCAATATTAATTGCAATATTATGGACTGAGGACTCGACAACATTTACTAATACATTATTAAAATCAAAGGATGTATCGGTTAATATTATTTAATGGACCTGAGATAACATGAAGTAACAATGAACAGTTGTATTTTTATCAACTAAAGTAAACAAAGATTAATAAAAACTGTAACAAATGTACTGCTTATTGTTAATGCATTAGCTAACGTTATTGGAACCTTATTATAAAAAGTGTTACTGACTGTTTTCTACTGGTTAATGCTATTCTAACATAGCGAATGAAAATGCTAGTCAAATATCATAATTTTTCTGGTGAAGTTGGTTGACCAAATAAGTCCTGCTTGTTAATATAGTCAGTGTTGAAATACCTGCACCCCATACTGAAGGCCAGCAACCAAAACAGCAAAAGAGAGAGGTGTCAGCAATTTTATTAGGCATGTTTGTTTATGGGAGAAAGACAGAAAGAGAGAGAAACATATAGAGAGAGAACAAGATTCTAAGAGGAAGTTATGATTTAAAATAGAGTGTAACTACATTAGAGTGTAGCCAGCGGCCTCTGAAAGTAAAAATCCCATTTGTTTTCTCCATAATGGATTTTTAACCATAACTCTTCTAGGCAGACCTAACATGAGCTCTGAGGTTGTTAAGCAATGATATATGTTTCTATAAAAGCCACTTATTTCAACTTCTTTTTATATTTTTTAAATGTGTAATTTATATTAAAGGTTTCATTTCAGAATTCATAGAGAGGAGCTACCATAATTCTTGGATCCAGCAATTAGAGAAGTCATTGTTAACATGCAAACAAGAACCGCAACAAAAGAGCTCATTAGCAAACACCTACTCTCATGAAACACTGTGGCTGATGCAATTGCAATTATATATATATAAAACTGATCAAAAGTGGCACTAAAGACATTTATAACAATATAAAAAATGTATTTTAAATAAATGCTGTTCTCTTGAAACTATATTCATCCTGAAAAAAAATCTTTTATGGTTTCCACAAAAATATTAAGCAGAACGTTTTATATAACAGTCAGGAATGTTTTTTATATAATAATAATAATAAGAAGAAGGAATGTTTCTTGAGCACCATATCAGTATGTTAGAATGATTTCTTACGGATCATGTGACACTGAAGACTGGAAATAGAAAACTTTTTTTTTTTAATTATAATATATATAATTTCACAATATTAGTGTTTTACTTCATTTTTGAACAAATAAATGCAGCCTTGGTGAATATAATCTTACTAACCGAATACTTTTGAAGGGTAGTGTATACAGTGTTGGGTAAGTTACTATAAAAAAGTAATTAATTACTAGTTACTAATTACACCTTCAACATTGTAATTAGATTACTCTCTCTTAAAAGTATTGCATTACTTATTACTAATTACTTTTTAAATTTAAGTAATTTTATATTTGAAAGAATTAATTTAGTTTTATATCTGTATTGTTTAACTTGATATGCAACTTCGACCAGTTGAACACTACAAGGATAGACATGAAACTGCTCTTTTAATTCTTAAAAAAAAAAACAATATAAAATTGCATAAATTATTCTTGGACTGTCCAAAGCATTTAAAGGGAGAAGGTTGCGTTAAAAACATAAATTTTAATATTAAATATTACATTCTGATTTTAAATCCAGTATTGTTTTATATAGAATTATTCTGTAGTCTACACAGTATTTAATGCAATTACATCAGAAGTAACTGTAATTAAATTACAGAAAAATTAAGAGTAATCCCTTACTTTACTTTTTCAAGGAAAATGAGGTTAAATTACAGTAATTAATTACTTAGTAATGCATTACACCCAACGCTGAGTGTATATTTGCATACACAGTATATTTGACTATTTTGCAATATGTTGTATATTTTACACTTGTAGTCAATGGCTGTATGTCAATATTGTAAACAGTTCTCACATTTTCAATGCTTTTAGCCTCAAATCAAAGTTTGTATGTTGCTGTTTTGATTCATGTTGGCTCTAATTTGATGCCCACTGGAGGTGGTAATGCGGTATTGATGCAAAATGTATAAAAATCCAATGTTCGGTCAATTATTTTTTACCAAATGAAATCTTAGTTACATAATAAATATATCAAATACATAACCTGATATGTTTTTATCTGTGTTGTTAAGCATTCCTTGTTCAGTTTCTTATCTCAGCGTTGTTAGGTCTTCGTCTAAATGACCTTCTGGCGCATCTGCATGTTCCTTTAGATCTCTTGTTCCCTCCCTCCTACTGGCCTTCCACCCTCCCATCAATCTCCTGACGGTGCATCTATTAGAGATTATTGATGTTTCCTGCTGACAGTATCATGCAGTGTGACTTACAGAGCTCTTACTTTATGGACCGTCTCATTTGCCCTGGCACTGGTGGCATCTGGCCGAGAGCTTCAGGCTCAAGGATGCAGTGTAGAGCAGCAGGTTAGCGCACCAGCTTCAGCACCAGACTGCCCCCTGTAGTGTCAAGGCAAAAACACACACACACCCAAACACCCTTTTATGCACACATGGATGCACACACATGCTTACACAATCCATCTTCGGCTCTCTGACTCAGCTGTTTTTGGCAGTGAGGGCAGTACAGCGGGTACAGTGAGCCCATGAGGAAAACGGGAAGGTGAAAGTGACAAACATGGCCCTCAGGTGTTCCAACACTTCACCTCCTCACTACAGTGCTAAGCTTTCTCAGGTTAAAGAAGGAAACACACTCAGTGCATTAAATGAATAAGGGAATATCCAGAATCTGCTAAAACAGGACCTAGAAGTGTATTGTCAAGATGATGGGTTGGTCTGTGTTTTTCTAGAAGGCCATCTAACCTGTATGGAAGCATGTTTCTGCCCTTATAAAAAGGTAAATGTAACTTTATTTTTTGTAATTGGAACTTTATGTCTCACAATTACAAATTTAAATCTTATGATTTTAACTTTTTTTCCCACAACTGTAGCTTCATGGTACATGGTATCATGATGCTTCATACTGTATCTCTCAATTTTGACTTTATTTCTCATAATTGAACCATAATATCTCACAATAGCAAATTTCTCTCAAAATTGTCTTTTTTTTTTTTGTAATTGTAACTGTAATTCACAACTCATACCTCATATATCACAATTCCCACTTTATTTCTTATAATTTGTGACTTTGTATTTCATAATTGTGAATTTACTGCATATCTCACAATTTATACTTCTTATCCCACAGTTGCAAATTCATTTTCTGCAGTTGTGGTTTTATAGCTTAGAATTGCATGTTTATTTCTCATAATTCCCTAGTGAAATGAAAAATATACTGAAATTTGAAATAATTTTATTTTGTGATAAGTATACTTCAAATACATTTACATATTTATGTGCTTAATAAAAATACCCTGCAATTTTACTTTTAGCAAACTAAACTGGTATACTTAAAGTCTGCTAAATTGGAACAACTAAGTTTGTGCTTAATGCACTTTAATTGTGAGGAAGTGAAGTAGTGCTGAAGTCCAACTAAAGTCCAAGTATTTTGATTGTACTTAAGTGGAACTATTGCAAGTATACCTCAGGTACACTTTAAATATCTTGCATTTAAAGACTGATATTATACAAAAATCATACAATCCTTAATAGTGATATTTTAGGCGTAATCATAAGAAATGTGCATTTTGCAATGAATAAAGTTTAATTATAATTGTATATCAGTAAGTATTAAGTGATCTGTCAATAAATATGTTAATGGATTTGAAGTATACTTAGTATGAAATAAATGTGTTTTAAATAAATTATGTCATAGGATTTTTTAATCTAGGGTTGCAACTTTATATCTCACAATTTCAACTTTTTTTCTGCAATTTGTGACCATATTTCACAATTGATACTTCATATATTACAATTTTGACTTTTTTCTATTAAATGTGCCTTTATGTCTTACAACTGAGACTTTCTTTTTAACCATTGCATCTTATCTCATAACTGCAAATTTATATCTTGCAGTTGTAGCTTTATATTTCACAACTGATAAATTGTGACTCTGTATTTCACAATTATGAATTTATATCTTACAATTTCGACTTTATTCCCATAATTGGCACTTTATATCTGACATTTGGTACATCATATCTCACAATTGTAACTTAATTTCCCATAATTATGATTTTCTATCTTGCAATTACAGCTTTATTTCTCATAATTGCCACTTTTTTTCTCCTAAATGTGGCTTTACAGTATATGTTGCAGTAGTCTATGACTTGCCTGATTTATTTCTTTATTTATTTTTGCATTGAAGTGGAAACATGCTTCCATAGGCCTGATCATTAACAGGGGACTTTTCTTTTTCATGCCCATGATGTGTTTTGAATGTAAATCAGGACAAGACCCTCCTTACAAAGGACCAGTGGAAATCATTATAGATTTCTATGATGGTTTATATTGGTTAGTGCTAGTTTAGACTCACACAACCATATTATTAAGAGCTAAACTTAGATTGTGAAGCTTAATGTCTTTCTAGTAAAGCTGGTTAACCAAGGAGGTCTTGCTGTATATGAAGCTTGGAGGGGAAACCAGCACCATCCAAAACACAACATATGCTCGTGATCAGCAAAGGTGGTCTTCCAGCTTGAGGGAGTCACTGCTATTAATGCCAAGAGTTCTTCACATACCTTTCCAGCATTCATGACATTCGTGTGGATTTCATGGCCTCCCCTAGTGCATCATTTCAGCTTAGTGGCTCACTAAACTCTTATCTGTCAGAGCTCTCATTCCCATCCACGACTGTGGCTGGCACAGTAGGCCTGGGGTGTTTGGCAGTTGTTGTGAGTCCTATTATAGGATAATGATTGTGTATCAGGCTCAGGTCTCACTCAGCATTCCTCTCCCGCTTTGACTCACCCAGAGCTTCTCCATGGCTCTGAGCCGATGGCCTTTCAGTGAGCTTCCAGCCTTCAGCGAGCCACTAATTCCCTCAGATTTTCTTTCATATTAAACTTATGCTTTTATCTAATTTAGCCCTTGACCACGGTAGCCTGGGAGGAAGTCTCCTCATGAGAAGAGAGTGTAATGAAGGAAAATAGAGTAACCAGAGGGGTGACTCATCCCAGCGCTGGGGCCTGAAGGAGTGAGATATTGCAGAGGACTGAAGATGAGACGTTTATATGGTGCTGATAGTGTGTGTCTAGGTCAGATTATGACCATGTGAGCTAATGCAACATTGCTTGATAACTGTAAAGATTGTGTAATGTCCAAAAGTCTGAGATCGTCAGGGAAATGCTTCTGATTTTGATTTAAAAAAAAAAAATGCATTTAATTTTTTTCCATTAAAATTTTTTTATCAGCATAATAATTTGAGAGTGAACATTTATATTTAACATACTTGTGAAACGTGAACTCCACAAGTGTGATGATCATGTTCTCCAGCATGGTCTGAGATGATCCAAAGCTTCAGTGACTCAAAACATCTGACCTTTTGTACAAGTTCTCACATGATCAATGTCACAAATTTGCTAATTGAGTAATAGTGCAGAATGTTAAATCTTTCCTAATTTTTAATGTTATAATGTTTCTTTTGTTTTTGAATTGTCAAAATAGTGACCTAGAAAAACAGTGCAGTGTTAAATATTTCCTATTTTTTAAGTTATAGTTTCTTATAGTTTCTTTTGTTTAAAAATGGTCAAATCCTAAAACTTTTAGTTAATTAGCAAGTTTAAATAATAAAAAAATTCTTTAAAAAAAATGTTATTGTTAAATGTGCTTTCAGACATTTTAAGCCATATATATATATATATATATATATAAACATTTACAGTAAAATATAATCTGCATGTCTAGTTATTTAATTATTTAACATTATCTCTTCATTCATCAAAGATATTTATGATCTGCTGCTAATTTCTAAATGTTTTAGTTAAATTTTGAGGTTTTTGAACGATCTGAACAAACGATTAGCTGAAAATGAATGAATTCTCAATATATTAATCATACACTATTTTGAATCCCAAATTTTTAAATGTGATCTCACACTTGTTAAGCCTAGTTTATATGTAATATTTTACTTTATCTCTTCATTCATCATTCATGTTTATGATCTGTTGCTAATTTATGATATAACATTTTTTTTTTAGTTAATTTTTTTTTTTAACCATCTGAACTACCTGAACAAACCAGTTAATCAATTTTCGATGCTGTTATGCCTTTGATCCATCATTTCAAATGTATAATCTCTTAAAATATATCATTCAGTCATGCACAAGTATGACTCAGAATGTGAATATGGCATTTGTGTGACCTGTGTTGCTCTGTGTGAACATGATCCCCTGTGAGCCGCAGCAGAACCCCACTGAGGTTTTAGTGGTGACCCACTGGCATTACCTCATATATAGACAGTAGGCAATCTTGTGTTTCTTCACTAATCCTGTCCTTTTATCTCTCACATAGTAGCTACCTTGCCCTACACTTGACATCCGTATCATGGCTTATGAATCAGACTGAATCAACTGCTATTTTATCTCAGTCTCAATGCTGCTACTCTGCATTTCTGCCTCGTCAACTTCTGACTTCTGAACATTGAACACTTTTGTTATTTGAACTAAAGGTGAAGTAATGCTAAAATACTATGCAGCTATAAATAAGCCACACACACGCATACCCTGTCCTCAATGTGATCCATCCATCAGGCCGAGCAGCGCTTCATGATCGTTCTTCTTGATCGTACATCAAGCAGAGGCTGAGAGGGTCATGCAATAAAAACACGTGGATAGACTCGTCTGCCTGCTTGTCTGCTTGTCTTGTGTCTCATATGATATTACTAGTCCCAAGGATATTTTGTGTTTTTTACACTGGCTCCCAGCATAGGATGTTGGTTGACCCTGAAAATGTTGTGTTTTCTGCTAAATAAATTCTGGTGAATATTTTTTTGTGGTAAATAATCCTTAAAAATAATTTTAATAATTATTATTAGTAGTAATACTATCGTTACATTAAGTAATATATTTGTCATAATTTCTTCAAGTTAAACTGAACTTTTATTTTGACGTGTTGCTGTGACAGTTTCTTGTATATGATATGACGATAGTTTTTCTTAAAATAAGAGGTCAAATGCTCATGAAGTGACTCTCAGAGCAGCTCTGGAGATTATGTTTATGTGTTCATGTACTCATATATTAAAGAGGCAGAGGCTGAAAAAAAATGTGAGCATCACGTGTGCTTCAGTACGATTTAACTTAACTTGATTCATCCATCCAAAATTTGGCAGATTCCGTGACATTCCGCATTATACAGTAAATTCCGTTTTTATGACTGGATTCCGTGATTCTGTCCACGTTTTCCCCTTCGCAGAAATCATATGGCCCTACAAAAGGATGCAGAATTGCAGTTTGATTGTAAGGAAGTAGAATACAATAATTTGAAATGTCTTCACACACTTTTGATCTCTGTAAGTGTGTAGGTGGCGTAGCATCTTTGTAGAGTGAAATAATCCAGTCCAGTGAATGTACACTCATGTATTAGCAGAGCCTCTCTTTATGTGTGGGTATGTGTGAGTGTAATGTCTACATTTTTACATTCTGTTGGGAAAACAGTCATGCCGTGTGAGACATATGTCATACACTCACTCCGCATGCTGACAGAGGGAAATGATGTAAGCATGTTTCTGTGTGTGTGCTTGTGCTTGCGTCTCTGCTCTTGGTTGCATTTATGGTTGCTGTGACAGTTTATCTGAAACAGTTAACTGCAAATGTGTGTGCTTTCTGATTGTGTTTGTGTGTGAGTGTGTGTGTGTGGTAGTGCAGTTGCTTACATGTGTGACAGTTTAATAGAGCTCCTACAGTCTTGATTCATGACAGGGCGCATTTGGGAGTCAGTCATTCAATGTCAAGACAGAGCAGGACAGTGTCCACAAATTTTCCTCTTCTCCTCAGTGCCTATTTTGCCTCATACTCTCACTGCAGTAGAAATGGATCCTGCAGTTTCTTGCATGTTCTAGTTGGTTTAACTGTACAAATATCCTTTCTACTTCTTTCTGTTTAAACTACAGACATAGATACAATCATATCACCTGGCTAAATTTACACTAATACCCACCTTCTGCAGAAATGCATCATCCTATGCATTAAAATATATCATCATATTTCTTAGGTAATGTATAGCTGGTGCACTCCAGTCGAAGATTTATGTATTGGCGCTATGGGAAACAAGATAAAGACATTAAATATGTGTTAAAAAATCATTTAAAGTGAAAATATTCTATACTTTCATAGCGATTTTGTTTCCCTGAAGACCACTTCCATTTCCACCCTTTCTCATACCCTTAGAATTTAACAGTCTAGTTTTACTACTGTACCTTTAAGACCTTGCACAGTATGTTTATATATATATATATATATATATATATATATTTAACACTTTAGTATAGGGACCAATTCTCACTATCAACTAGTTGCCTATTAGCATGCTTATTATTAACATATTGGCTGTTTATTAATACTTAAAAACACATATTTTGCATGACCATATTCTACATCCCTAATCCTACCCTATACTTAAACTTAACAACTACCTTACTAACTATTAATGAGCAGCAAATTAGGAGTTTATTGAGGCAGAAGTTGTAGTTAATGGTTTGTTTATGGCGAGAATTGGACCTTAAAATAAAGTGTGACTGTTTAGTTTTACTGGATCTATTTGCTGTGTTTGCTCCATTGGTAGATAATGGAATGGAACAGAAAACAGAAGCCAGAAAAACAATGTCAGACAATATTGGTGGATTTTTGTAATAGAACAGAAATCTACAAACACTTCACTCGTTCCTCCATTATTTATGTGCTGATGTGTACCACATCCCAACCCTCTCTCCATTCACACACTCTTCTCACGATAAACGTGAAACAGGGCCAAAGAAATGACTTGCAGAAAAGAAAGATAAAATTGACATTGCCCTGAGATGTTTCTGCCATTAGACTCTTAGAATGGCTCATATGCCCTCTGGATGTTTGTATTTTCATGAATTCATGCCACTCAGAGACTCTCTGTGGTGAAATGGCCTTTCAGGGCTGAAAAGGAGCTCCAAAGAATCACAGAGAGTAACAAAATGGCAAATACATCATGGTTTGAAATTGAGAAGCAATTTGCAACTGAGCCTATTTGGTGGTTTGAACAGGATGTGGTGCAAAGGTCTACCAACCAAAAAAAAATAAAAATAATAATTGTTGGTTTGAAAAGAATTTAGATGAATTTTTATGAATCATTTATTCATGTTTAAAAGTGTTTTTCAGGAAGACCTTGAGTGTGTTGTATCTTTTGTGCTATGTAGGCTAGTGCAGCGGCCCTGAGAGAGTGAGTATTCATCTAGTTACATATTTAACAGGATTTACATGAGATATTTATTTAGATATTTATAGTTGTCACATGAGGAAGTTGTCTCAAGGTCTGTATCTCAGTGAGTATAAGGTTTTGAGTCAAAACTACAATTACAGAAACGTAAGTTTTCTCTGGCAGTGGTTTTGTATGTTGGTTTTAAATAACTTGTGTTGATCAAAACAACTAAACCACTGCAGTTATTCAGTTTTGACTTGTGTCCTACAAACTAAAATTACAATATTGTCATATTTTTGTGAAAGTGAACATAGTAGAAATACCATTCAAAGGTTTGAGGTGGGTAAATGGAAGAAGTCTCTGATGCTCACCAAGGCTGCATATATTTGATCAAAAATATTGTAAAATCAGCAATATTGTGAAATATTGTTACAATTTAGGATAAATGTTTTCTCTTTTAATTTATATTAAAATGTAATTTGTGACCCTGGAGCACAAAACCAGTCTTAAGTAGCACGGATATATTTGTAGCAATAGCCAAAAATACATTGTATGGATCAAAATATCTATTTTTATTTTATGCCAAAAATCATTAGGATATTAAGTAAAGATCATGATCCATGAAAATATTTTGTAAATGTCCTACTGTAAATATATCAAAACTCAAGTTTTGATTAGTAATTTGCATTGCTAAAAATGTAATTTGGTGGGGCAGTCGTGGCCTAATGGTTAGAGAGTCGGGCTTGTAACCTGAAGGTTGCCGGTTTGATTCTCGCACCGGCAGGAATTGAAGGTGGGGATTGTGAATAAACAGCACTCTCACCACCTTCGATACCATGACTGAGGTGCCCTTGAGCAAGGCACCGAACCCCTAATTGCTCCCCGGGCGCTGGAGCAATGGCTGCCTGCTCTGTGTGTGTATTTGTTCACTGCTGTGTGTGTGTGTGTGCACTTGGATGGGTTAAATGCAGAGCACCAATTTCGAGTATGGGTCACCATACTTGACAATACGTCATGACTTTAACTTTAAAGGCGATTTTCTCAATATTTAGATTTTTTTGCACCCTCAGATTCCAGATGTTCAAATAGTTGTATCTCAGACAAATATTGTCCTATCTTAACAAACCATACATCAATGGAAAGCTTATTTATTCAGCTTTCAGATGATGTATAAAAATGTCACATGATCCTTCAAAAATCATTTTAATATGCTCATTTGGTGCTCAAGAAACATTCTTATGTTAAAAAATGTTGTGCAGCTTAATATTTTTGCAAAAAACACGATTTTCCCAGATTGGATGAATAAAAGACTAGCATTGATCTAAAATAGAAAATTTATTTGAAAAATTATCTTTTTAAAAATCTTATTTAATACATCCTAGCTGAATTAAAGTATTAAATTCTTTAAAAAAAATCTTACTGATCTCAAATTTTTGAATGGAAAATCTGCTTTCTTTTATCGTTATTTGAAATTTGTCACCAATTTGCATGATTTTACACTGTAAACCAGAATCAGGTTTGTAAGCATCACTCCTGTTATCTCCATTCTGCACACTTTTGTCTAGTGTGCTGTTATTGTCTGCTTCAGAATGTGCTGTGCCGTCTGACGGTAGCTTGCAGACTGCCACCCCCTGACGCTGCTTTCCTGCTCCTGTGGAGAGGGATTGGCCCCGGGGGAGGAGGCGGAGTCAGTGGTCATGTGCTGGCGGGAGCTCGGCAGGCGTCTTACACACGACTCTCTGACTCCCTGACTCTTGGACATACCTCTCTCCTCCTCCTCCCTCTCTCTTACTCAGGCCTTCTCTCTTTTAATTCCTCATTTTCTCTCCTGCATCAATGTGCATCTTGAGAAATAAAACACACACACATACAAAGAGATGGCAAGATTTTAATGAGGACGCTGGGAAATCGGGCATTAATAGTGTGATTAGGATTTTGTGTGAGTGCCGAGATGTACGATCATACCCAGGACTAATATTGAGGGATGAAACAGAGGTGGACGTCAGCACACAACGGTGATGTAATTAGGAGACTCTGAGGGGCTCTACCCAGCATGCTTTGCAGTCAGGCCTTCTGCAGTCCTCATGAATATTGAAGAGGAAGCTCTGGGCACTGCAATGTGATGTGACTGAGAAGATCTGCAGCTTCTGTAAGAGGACACAGAGAAACAGAGAATGAAATGCAGTTGCATGGCAGAAGAGAGAGCGTGTTTAGAGTAGAGGGAGATAGGTATAAAACAGAGGGAGGAGTGATCTGTTGAATAGAGGGATGGGATCTGAATACAACTGGTTGATTTTAATTTTGTATTATTAAACAGATACTTAGGGCCAGATTTACTAATAGCTTGTTTGTAGTTTGGCATTAAAATAGTACTGTCAGGATTTACTAAAGATGCGCAGAGAAGAATATGCATTTGTAGGAGTTTCCCTTTCAGATGCAAAATTTATGGGAGGAGAGTATTAAAATGATTTACCCACGTTTGTGCTCGTTAAATTACTGGTATTTGAGCCATTATTTAACGCCCAAAAAAAGCATGCTCTTGGTAGATTGCGCTGGTCATTATGGAAATGATCTGGCTGTGTCTGTGTTCTTTAATGTGCGCATTGTCATTAAATCACACACAGAATTTTCCTCTCTCATCTCATGGAATTGCACTCTAACGCTAATCTGCCCTGTTTAGTAAATCTGACCCCAAGACTCTCAATTCTGGAAATGCTTGGATTTGCAACCATAAAAAGCCTATTATTATTAAATGCCCATACAATTGTCAGCAAGCTAGTGGTCTGACCACAATGCTACATTATTTTAATTCAGTCATTCATAATATTTCTTATATTATATGCAGGGGTGCACATAAGTGGTGTGCATGTGCGACCAAAATAAAAAAATGTGCTGTGTAAATAAGTTCCGATGCACAATCACCGTTTTAGATCGACTAACTGTAATACTGTATAAGATTTCCATTTAAACTGAAAGCATAAATCTAAGCTACTGTATGCACTGCTGGTTTCAGAGCAAAATTTACATATTAAAAGACTAATTACTTTCACCCAGATACTAATTAGTTGTAATTTTAGATTTTTTAAATTTTCCACTATCCTAGGTTTTGCCTATTTGTCAGTAAGAATTTTTTACTCATTTAAAACACAATAAAATTGAATATGCTCCCTTATTCTTTTATATATTTTAATATGTACAAGTCAGAATAAGCATGTTGTTTGATTTTTTACATAAATATTGTGTTACACTGAATGACAATGTAACATTATTTCAACCAAATTTTGACATTTTATTCTCCAAAACATATTTAAAACCTTAAAAGTAGACACTTTACTTACATTTAATGTGCTTTCTATGGACATGAAATCATTTTTGTAAATTTCTTTTGATGCGGACATCTTTACGACTTTGACGCATGTATGTATTAGTAATCACCAGACATATTGGGGACTATTAAATTAAAAGTATGAATGACTGCATTAAAATAATGTAGCATTGTGTTCTGAACATTAGCTTGGTGACATTTGGATATGCGTTTGCTCACACCAATCTAGAAATGGACAACCAATAGTGCAGTCATTAACTGGAATTGAGATCTGTGTCCAAGTTTCTCTCTGTGTGTGTTTTCTGTCTGTATCTCTGTGTTTTAGTAATTTAAGAAGAGACCAAGACTGGGGATAAATCAAAGATAAAGTCTGTTTTGTTTCTAATGGATTACAGACAGCAGCCTGACGTACACATCAATATTTCATTGGTTCTGTTTTAGCACCGGGGTAAAAGAAAACGGGAAGTTGCTTACACTGATGCCAGTTATCATTACTTCCTAAAGGGTTTCATTTCTTTACATCCTGAGTGAGAGTATGAGGTTATACATGCATACTCTGTCCATTTAGTCTTGATTTCAGTGGCTGAATAGTTGATTTTTAATATGCTTTACACATTGTGAAACATGAATACACACAATTATGAACACTGAATATCAATATTTGATCAACTCCCACTTAAGTGTAGCCTTTGGTCTGTTTATTGATTTTGCATTCTCCAGGTCATGACCGGATCTGTTTGGCTGCCTGTGTTTTTAAGGAAGTTGCTGTGTATGAAAGGCAAGAAACACAGCCATGGTTGTACAAAAAGATGTGTTGTGATAAACAAGCAACATGCTAGTGTTTCAGTAGTCAATACCAAAACTATATATGCAACACAAAAACTAAGATGCTGTTGTACAGAATTTTATTTAAACAACTAATAACGACTTACATTTCAGTTTGCGCATCAGAAGACTTGCTCAAGTTATATGTACCACTTGTTAAGGTGTTTTCATGGAGCATTTTTGTCTTTTCTAATAGTTTCAAAATAATAATTGCAAAAATAATAGAAGTGAATTGGAGATTCTATTTTTTTTGAAAAGAGCATCCAGAGTATTATTCAAAAATTCACGTTTTTATTATTTTTTTATTTTATTTTTAAGTATTGATATTTAAAATATTACATTTTAGTAATCTTTAGATTACATTTTAGTAATCTAATAGCAATCTAATAGTTTTTTATTTGATTTATTTTATTTTGCTCTATTTTTCACCTTTGGTGTTCCACAGAACAAAGAAAGTTACATTTGAACGATGTGAAAGAGAGTAAATTATTAGAAAATGTTCATTTGAACAATACCTTTAATGTAAAATACTGTAATTCCAAGTTTTTTTTTCTTATAGAATATGCACTACATGGCCTGTTATGGACTTTTAGCACTGTCATAGTCATGCTAGTTGATAATAATAGTGTGCAGTAATTATAGATCTTTATTTATAGATCTACAGAACGCTGTGACCTTCTAAGGATTCTTTTACGAGGCTTTGTATTTCTGCTTCCTGTCATTGCATGGATCCAGTAGCTGCTGCACTGGCACTGCCTGACCATTCAATCAAACGGAAGATATTGAGATGTAACATTTTGTATGTGTTCATTTAAGTGTGTGTGAGAGGCACAGCTGCATGTGTGTGTGTTATAAATGGCTACTCTAGCACCACTATGTAGGTTTCTCTTTCTGTAGAAGTGGGTCTCAAAGCAAACCCTGGAGGGTTCATTACTGCGATTCATCATTCTCGGCCTACTGGTGTCGAGCTCCAAATGACGTCTTCATCACTATTTTTAGCGAGTGTGTGAGAATGTAAAGGTGTGTGAAAAGCCAGACAGGTTGTTGAATGTGGCAGTGACCCTTTTCTGTTCACCGGTTATATATCCCTCATAATTACAACGGCGGATGATGTCATCACTTAACTTTCCGAACTGCGTGTTAATCTGTATCTGCACTCATGATACATTAGGGATTATGCAAAATTAATTAATTGACTGCTCTTGCGCTTCACGTAAATGAGAAACGTGATGTTATGCTGACAGTTGCCGAGAGGAACTCAATTCCCCCCGATACACTCATATACTTATGTCTGGGTTTGGCTTGCAGTTTCTCCTGTAGAGTCATAAACAGTCTGGATTTCCTCTTTGGAGGTTTTGAAGTGGCCTAGTGCTTAATTTCTTAAAGGTGCCATAGAATGGAAAACTAGTTGAATAATAACAGTTCTGTACATGGAAATGACATACCGTGAGCCTCAAACACCAATGTTTCCTCCTTCTTATGAAAATCTCGTGCATGAAAAAGACCACTGAAAAAATAGGCGAATTGGAACATAACACCGACTGTGACGTAAGAGTCGGGATCACTAATAATTACGCCCCCAACATTTGGATATACCCGCCCATGTTCTAGGCCAGCCGAATCATCAGAAGTTCTGCAGGTATTGTGAAGAAACAAGCGAGGATAATAGCGAAAATGGCAGATCATAGATATAAATGTTATGTTCCAGGCTGTATAGGGATGGGTTGGTGTCTGTATTCAGAAAGGCACGGAAAACAAATAACGTGTTCTAATAAAATAACGCGAGCCACTAAAGGGACATGGTTAGCTGTTTGCTAGCGATAGCCTGTTACATTACAGTACATAAGATTTCGCTTACCACATAAACAGAGTAAGGAGAGATGACTGATAGGATGATGCTGAATGATTTACAGATCCTGAGCATCACTGACAAGCATCTGATCTTGCAAAATGTGTGGTAAGTACTGCCGCTGTAGTTTACATAGAGTACCAGCGATCGCAAATCTTGAAAGTGAAAGTAAAACGCGATCCTGCATTCAAAGCGGCTCCCTGATGGCCGCAATTTGTATACAGTATAATTACCCAACGATATAACTGCGAGAGAAAGTATTGAAATATAGATTTTCCTCACTGTGTTTTTTTTCCTGCTGTGTGAGCCGCACTGTGAAACAGCCAATCAGAGCAGAGCTCAACATTATTATTCATGACCCTTCCAAATAAGGTAATAACAGACCATTTCATTCTATGGACAAATCCTAGGGTTGTAAATGGACATGTAAAACCGTTTCTGGAGAGTTTTTGCCCTTTCCTAAGCCACATACCTTCTTTGTAGATATCAGAGAACAATTTAAAATATTGTATCAATGCATTCTATGGCACCTTTAAAAAAAAGTTGTCTATTGAAACTCATAGTAAAAAACTACATTACCCATGATTCTGTATAGTTGCAAAATGCGCCAAAAGAGCTCTACCCACTCCCATGAAGTGCCACAAATGATGTGTGTGTGTGTGTGTGTGTGTGTGTGTGTGTGTGTATATATATATATATATACAGTCAGGTCCATATATATTTGGACACAGGCACATTTTTTATTATTTTAGCTGTTGACCAAAACATATTCAAGTTACAGTTATATAATGAATATGGGCTTAAAGTGCACACTCTGAGCTTTAATTTAAGGGTATTCTCATCAAAATTGGAGGAAAGGTTAAGGAATTACAGCTCTTTAATATGTACCTCCCCCCTTTTTCAAGGGTTCATAAGTAATTGGACAGTTGACTCAAAAGCTGTTTCATGGACAGTTGTGGGCTGTTCCTTCTACATCAATTAAGCAGGTAAAAGGTCTGGAGTGTGCCATTTGCATTTGGAAGCTGTTGCTCTGAACCCACATCATGCAGTCAAAGGAGCTCTGCATGCAAGTGAAACAAACAATTGTTAGGCTTCAAAAAAAAAAGAAATCCATTTTTCCATGTTTCCATTTAAGTGTGTCCATTTACGTCGTTTTGAGTATGTGGTACTGAAGGCCACATACTACTCTGTGTAACTTTTACGAAATTAATTAAAATACATTTGCAGTCTTTTTAAGCCTTACTTAGACTTCTTTCATATATTTAAAAGACTTTTAAAAAAAATTCTTACTCCTATCTCTATCTATCTCTCATATGCTTTTTATTATTATTTTGCTGACCTGGTGTTTGGAGCTAATGAATGAAACGGTCAGACTGACTCACAGATCAGCCATTTAAATGATGAATGGTGTTGAAACTTAAGTAATCAACCCACTCTGCTTTAATTTACCAGAACAACACAGACACTTAAGCTGGACTAGCTAAATAGAGCACCCTTGTGATTTTGAAACCTTTTTCTTGTATAACAATAAACATAAAGCTACATATTTGATGTGTCAGAGCAATGGAAAGGAAGTAGCCTGAACACTCACAACATAAAGGGCCCATTTGAATCCACACTATGTAATTTTCTATTCCTGTTTCCTCTCTATTCTCTTCCGCCTTGTTTCTATTTTCATATGAGGTTAAAAACAACCCATATTACTTTTTAAATAAGTCTCTTATACTCAGGAAAAAAACAGTATACATTTATATTGTGAAACAGCATTACAATTTAATCTATTTTAATTTAGATTTAGAATTATTTAAATTATTTTAAATTATATTAAAATGTCATTTATTCTTGTGATGAAAAGCTGAATTTTCAGCATCATTACTCCAGTCTTCAGTGTCGCATGATCCTTCAGAAATCATTCTAATATGCTGATTTGCTGCTCAATAAACATTTGTTATTATTATCATTGTTGACAACAGTCAATGTGCTTAAGTTTTTGTGGATAATGTGATGCATTTTTTTCAGGATTCCTAAAGAAATATTAATAGAAAATTCAAAAGAAAATCATTTATTTTGAATATATATGTTGTTTAATAATATTAAAAATGTCTGCTGTCAGTTTTGACCAATTTTATGTGTCAATTTGAATTTTATTATTTTCTTCTAATAGAAAATAAAATATAAACACACACACACACACACTTTATAAATAGGTTTATAAAGTATTCCACTGTCCACTGTTGGGAATTTAACATTTTATTGTTTTCATTTTCATTTTATTTTTGTGATACTTAGTGTGATTCTGCATCATATATTTCCTTTTTAATGGATATTTGCTGTGTGTAATAAATAGCAATATGTCACTCATCTTACGTGGGTTTATTTGAACAGAAAACCAGAATAATTTAGGTCACAGAATTTGTTTTGCTCTCTGCATCTTCATGTGCTCAGAGTCAGCTTGCTCCCTGCATCAATAGATGCCACACATGTAAGCTTTTGTGAATCTTGAAAATGATGTCATCGCTCTCCTAGCAACTGCTTAGCAACCAGTCTTGGAGTGCACCCAGAGCTGGAATCCCTTTAATGCGAATGGGTTTCTGCAGTCACCCTCTCAAGATTGAAACAAAAATGTGACGTTGTCATGTAATTCTCCCTCTTATTCCTTAAAAAAGGTCAATAGTGCTGTTTTTTTGTTAGCACACTTTTGTGTTGCATTCAAAAAGGTTGAAGCAGATTGTGTTTATACATTTTCACATGCTCATACTTGAAGTTTAAAATGACTCAATGGCTTAATGGAGCACCATTCATGATCTTGTTTGTGTTACCACAGTTTGAGTGTTTTCACCTGCCCATACTGTATGTGTTCATGTGTCTCATGTGTGTGTCTGTGTGTATTAACACGCTCTGTCTTTGTGGTATTGGTGTCTTCTAGGCTCATGTGGTTCAGCGCTGGCTTGTGCATCAGGACAGTAGTTTGAGTGGAGAGGGTTCGTCGGAGGCTCAAGGTGGAAAATGGCACTTTGATAGAAGAGTAAATATCTTAGTACTGCCTCAATACTTTACTTCTCTTTTTCCTGACCAGTCGTGTGTGGTGGCGTGGCTTCTTAATTGTTTCTGTCTGTGGTACTCTTGTGGTTGTTGTGGATCTTGTTGGCAGGTCGTGTGTTTGAATGTTGTGGTGTGGCTAATAACTTAAGTTAGCTTCACTAGCGTTCCTGTAGTGTTTCTTCATCATTCTCTCATTCTTAATGGCTCTTATTGTGTTTTATGTGTGTGACTTTATTCATATTCCTAACATGAGATTCTGTGTGTGTTTAAGTGCGTTTTGTGTGTTTATCAGATGGTTTTTGCGGTAAAGGCTCACACAGGGATCGTCTCCTGCTGTGGCTTCTGATTGCTGATATCTGTCAGAATGTCACTTATCCTATCAGCAGATGTACTGAAGAGATTGTAAAGGGATAATGTAGACTATATCAAACAATAAAAATGAGCGTAAGTCAGTACACAAATACATGCACGCAAGTACAAACTGATATACAAATCTTGATTAAAACAGTAATGTTTTGAAATTTTTAAAGTCAAAGTGGTGACAAATTAGCAACCTGCTGTTAATTGCATTTGTGCAACCAATTTGAATTGTGATGAAGAAAAAATGAGTGGACAAAGGTGTGTGTGTGTGTATATACACACACACACACATATATACACATTTTTAATTATATTATATTTATATTATATTATTATTATTATATTATAAAAAATAATACAATTATTGCATTTAATTTTTTTAAAAAAGGAATCATTTTATTTAAGAAAGACGTATTAAAGTGATATTTATAATATTACAAAAGATTTCTATTTCAAAATAAGACTGTTTTTTTCTTTATATTAGTCCAAGAATCTACAAAAATTATAAAAAATAAAATAAAAAATAAAAATTTAACAACACAACTGTTTTCAACTCTAATAATAATAAGAAATGTTTCTTGAGCACCCAGAAAGGAAGAAGGATCATGTTGCACTGAAGACTGGAGTAATGGCTGCTGAGAATTCAGCTTTGCAATCACATGAATAAATTACATTTTAAAATATATTAAAATAGTAAACATTTATTTCAAACTAAAATAATATTTCACAGTATTACTGTTTTTTACTGTATTTTTGATTTCATACAGCCTTGGTAAGCATAAGCGACTTCTTTCATAAGCGACTTCTTTTTTTTTTTCATCTTTGGCCCATATATACATATACATGTAATACATTCACATTGTCAAGCTTGAAGAAGGCTGTGTCATGATCAGGGTTGCTGTGCTAATTTCATTCTGATGACAATTTGGTGCCAAGCCCATGGCAAGTTCAACCAGCATGTCCTTTTCAGTACCTCAGAGACAAGTCAATCCATCAGAATTATGTTTGAGGTGGACATTCATTTTTCAGAAAGATAATGACCCAAAACACTTCTCGAAGTTGTTCAAGAGCTATCAAAATGTAACAACTCTGTGTTCTGAGTGTCAACTCAATGCCATAAGACACCACAGAATGTATTAGTGACTCAAAATATATGAGAAATCATTCTGGGAATTGCTATAGAATCAGAAATGGCCACGCAGACAATTTCCAACTCAAATATATTAACAGAATGATGATGATAACTTATGTGTGTTTGTATTTGTGTGAAAGAGAAGAACTTCCAGATGAGTATCAGTATGATTAAAGAATAATGTATGTGAATCACAAAAAATTCAGCAGGCTGATTGTGAAAAATGATTGTAAAAGTATGACTGTTCGAAAAGAGGTGGGAAGGAAATTGATGTTGGTCCCAAAATGAAATAAAATTAAATCCTAAAGTGATCGTGCAGTTCCTTTCAGTAAGATATGATGGCGCACACACACTATTACTGCACAGTCATGTTGACGGATGCATTTTGCTATGCTGTCACCTGAGGACTGAGTAAATGAGGGTTCAAAATGACTTCTTTCACCTCACTCAGTATTCCATCCACATCTTCCACTGGGGGGGGGGAACGGCCTGTCAATCATCCCCACTGAATAACAGAGCAGAGACAATCAGACATTTCTAGACTGCAGAGTATCTGACAAATCAATTCAAGGACTCAATATAACTGTGACCACATCAGAGCAAATTGCATTAGTCATCGCATAGAAAACCACAAAATATCACTTATGGATTTTTTTAATACCAAGTAGCAGGAATGAAGAATTCTGGGTAGGGAGCCGAAGGCGCAAAATGAACAGGACGATATAGAGTCATGTTTTTGAAATATTGCAGTGCATACTGGTATCTGAAAAGCTCTCTGTTCTGGACCCGTTAGCATGAGCATACAGGAGGGAGAGAGAAAGACGAAAGGGAGGGTTGGGAACAGTAGTTATGGAGGTTGTTAGCTATTCCACTGAGAAAAGAACAGCTGAGATCAAGAGGAATGCTCTGTAGACAGACAGACAGACAGACAAAGAGAGAGACAGGCACAGATGATAGATGAAAAATAACAAAGAAATTAAACTAACAGAGAACATTAATACAGATGTATGTGAAGAAATTAGGTCTGTGTTTTGCATAGCTCCTAAATCATATTTTAAGATGTAATAAATATATAAATAAATATCTAATTTTAAATTTTAAATATTTTTGAATTAAGCATTATTTTTTCAATTTATTTTTGTTATTTAGTGATATTGAAAGCCACAGTGTGAGTCACTACCATCATTAAATGGAGTTGAAAACAACACACAGACACACCCTATGCTTGCCATTGGTTAAGTACCAGATAGTTCCGCCCACAAACTCACATCATTGGTTGAGCCAATGTTGCTATGTTGGGCTGGTCGAGTTGCTCTAATTTTTTGATACGCTTGTCAAGAAAATCAACCTTCATTACAAATGCCTTACTTTGTCTCTACAAAATAAGCTGGGTTACAAGAAAGTATTTTAAAAAATGTATGCACTTCAGCTTCAAGCAGATGCCGATATGTCTTTAGGGGCAAAATCAGCCCTGCATATAACACCACACTCCATAACTTTGGAAAATTAGATGATTTTACACAGAGAAAAACTGATTCAGTAACTGATGGGCTGCTATTATATGGCCCCTGAGCCAGTTGAAACCAGATCTTCTCATCTTCTCTGTGGACATGCACTACACAAAATGAATTCCTAATTAGAACTATAAGTCAGACAGGATCACTGATGTTTTATTAAGTACTAAACATCCAAAAGACCTTGTGCAAAAAATAGTAACTATTCTATTCAGATTCTGATTTATTTTTCTTTCTTCTTCTCTCTCTTTCTATTTCAGGCAGATACAACAACCAGTTTCCTCCGTGCTGCACGCTCAGGTAATCTGGAAAAGGCTCTGGACCATATCAAAAATGGAATAGACATCAACATAGCCAATCAGGTGAGAGAAAAAAATCCATGCTGCAATGTCAAGCATCAAGCATGTGTCTGTGTGTGTATGTGTTTGTGTGAGTATAAGTTGAAAATTATTCTTACAGATATGAATGATACTGCAAATCATGCAAACTGTTTTTTTTTTTAGATTTATTTTTGGTGTTTTGCCTTTATTATGATACGACAGTGGAGAGCAGACAGGAAGTGAAGTGGGAGAGAGAGAGAGGGGAGCGTGATCAGGAAGTGTCCTCGAGCCTGGATTCGAACTCGGGACGCCTGTAGCATGACGTTAAATGTCAGCGCACTTGCCCACTAGGCTATCGGTTGCTGACCCATGCAAACTGTTAAGGATATTTTTCAATCTTCAATTCTGTGATTGACAAAACATTTAAAAGAGTCACATAAATTTACAAACCACTAGCAACTCAATAGTGATGTGCTTAACCCTCCTGTTGTGTTTGGGTCAATTTGACAAACTCTCGATGTCAAACTGCTTGAAATACTGTTTAAGCTATTTATTTCTTCTTGAAAATTTGTTCTTTTTTAAGTTCGTGAATGTGCAGTGTTGGGGAAAGTTGAGTACGGGTGCGACGATAAATCGATTCATGGATCGATTCTGCAAATTTACGAATGCATCACGATTGTCAAATCGATTGTGAGTTAGTTTTTAACAGCAGATGGCGCTCTAGGCTAGTTTTTAACCACACAATCAAATGTTCATGAAGAAGATCGTATGTATGAGCATATGAATAATGTAAGTGGTTAAATGTACTTGCACCTTGGCTTTTTTGCTTTTATGATGTAAGATTAATGTAAACACAGCCCACTGTGAACACTCTTGTAATTCGCTTCAGCCTTTTCGAACTTTATGAATGATTATTTTAGGTTCAAGTGGTGTGTAAGGATCTGGAAGCAAGCAGAGTATGGCTGTTTCCAAAGCACACAGTGCCATCTGCTGTTAAAAACTAAGCTCAGAATCGATTTGAGAGAGAAAATCGGAAAATCATTCGGAAAATCGCAGAATCAATCCATAATTCGATTTATCATCACACCCCTACTTGTGTGACTTATTTGAAAATGTAATTTATATATTGCATTGTAAATTTAATGCGTTAACTTTACTAGTTACTTGAGAAAAGTAATCTGATTATGTAGCTTCTATCTATTTAGTCTATGCAGAAATTTGAATAAAACTATGTGGGTTAAATTGACCCTTAACATAGAAATAAAATATTAAATATTGCTCACATACCTTCACACTTTGCATTTTTAGTCTCTGGCAAGCTACAATAGAGGTTTTCTATTTTTACACAAATCTTTAGTATTTTTTATAGTGTTGTTTTTTGGCAAAATGCAAGTAAACCAATGTGGGTCCCCTAACATAGAAGTTGTATCCAGTTTTTGAACACAGCAGGAGGGTTAAAATCACTCTGAACACTTTAGCAGCTGCATAGCAATACCAGTCTCACATCCATGCCTTGAAAGCCCAAAGTGTCTTTGAAGCCCATTAATAGTACTGCCTAAATACAGAAATTGCTATTTCGAGCTATAAATTCATCATCTTGTAGATTAGGATCCACATCTGTGTGTGTTTGTTTCCCTGTGCCAGTGTATGTTTTCTTGTCTGTATTAACCCCCCAATGTTCTTGTGGTCGGACAGTACAGCTGTGTTTACAGTGTCAATGCAGAGCTGTGTTCAATGCCCTAATCAGTAAATTGCCGTAATTAATCACGCCAGCACGTCTTCCTCATCTAACCCCCTCACCGGTCATGCTTTTGCACCCACTTGCATCATAACACTCTGTGTTACTTGCTTTAAATAGCATATTGTGATATTTGCAGAATAGCTATGTTTGGTTCTCAGAAACAGGTTAGTGAATGGACCAGAGAGGCTGGCTGGCTTCCCGCATTGAAAAGCTCTGAAAATGTACGCCCACTGTGTATGCTCGCAGCACACACACTCACATCGACTACTACAGCACCTTATAACATCATTCACAGACAGGATTCCATCGGGAACCTGCCACGGCCTCCGATGTGCAACCTAGACTATATTTCCATGCATCTTGGAGGTTTTGTATAGTTACGTGTTTGGATAAACTAAAGGTATATGTCCCCTGTTTGATACTGATATCACAGTGTGAATGTCTCTGTGCTGTCGCAACATATTTTGTGAGGAGCTTAGACCGGTTTTGACAGTGAGACGGATTAAGCCCTTGGCACGGGTGCTTTGGGACTAGAGAAAATTTGAGAATCAGCTAAACCGTAGTTTAAAGCTCAGAGCATGTGCTTAATTTCCACCTAAGCTCTAAGCAGGTAATTGTTAATGAGATTTTTAGACAATTGATGCTCTTGTTCTAGAGTGTAATTTGTCTTTATTTTACAGGTGACTAACTAACGGCTGTAAATAGTGCTAATGTTGTTAAGCCTTTTCATCTATTAAGATCTAATGATAATATAGCTAAAAATAATCTATGAATGGGACAAAAGGTCTTTTTTTTCAAAGCCATTTGCAACAGGATGTGCAAGAACTGAAGCACAATAAATTTCCCTTTAAAGGTCATTATTTATACAGAAGTGAAAATTAAGTCATTATTCACCGAAAATCTTGACATCCATTCTTGTTCAGTAATCTCGTGGACCACTTTTATGATGCTTTTGTGTATATAAAAAAATGTATTTAATGCACTGTAAGTGGCTTTGGATAATAGTGTCTACCAAATGCATGTAAATTGTAATGATTTTTCATCCATTTGGAAGCTTTTTATGATCAGAATTTCTCCAGAATTGCTCCTTTTGTAGTCATTTGAAGTCATTTAAGCAAATGTGACCTTATTTAGCCATGAAATGATGACAGAATTTGCAGTTTTTGAACTATCCCTGATTGCTGACTAACAACTCCTTGGCTAGATTGCTCATTCTGACAGCTAATTTGCACAAATATGGTTTTATTCAAATTTCTCTGGTTTTTATTTGATATGATTTTACTTTATTTTATTATTTTTTATTTTGCTATCACCTAAAGTCACAATTGTCTGAAATATATGCATACTACTGTTAAAAAGTTTGAGGTAGGTAAGAATTTTTTAAAATGTTATTCAACCAGGCTGCATTTATTTGATCAAAAATACAGTAAAAACAGTAATATTGTGAAATATTATTGCAATTTAAAATCACTTTTTTTCTATTTTAATATATTTTAAGATGTAATTTATTCCTGTGATGGCAAGGCTGAATTTTCAGCAGGCATTACTCCAGTCTTCAGTGTCACATGATTATTTAGAATTTTTAATATGCTGATTTGGTTCTCAA